>JBBPMA010000290.1:0-30564 GCA_038090075.1 Xanthoconium purpureum | reverse complement strand
AGGGTGACCGTCAGGAGTGAGGTCAACAGCTTCCCTCTGCCTCGAAATGGCGTCCTCCAGGTCGTTGAGCTGCCCGAGGCGCTCGGAACGAGTTCGGAAGGAGATGCCGAGGTTGTTAAGACGGCTGGGCTTGTCAGGGTGACCGTCAGGAGTGAGGTCAACAGCTTCCTTCTGCCTCGAAATGGCGTCTTCCAGGTCGTTGAGCTGCCCGAGGCGCCCGAAACGAGTGAGGAAAGAGTTGCCGAGGTTGTTAAGACGGCCGGGCTTGTGAGGGTGACCGTCAGGAGTGAGGTCAACAGCTTCCTTCTGCCTCGAAATGGCGTCCTCCAGGTCGTCGAGCTGCCCGAGGCGCTCGAAACGAGTGAGGAAGAAGTTGCCGAGGCTGTTAAGACCGCTGGGCTTGTCAGGGTGACCGTCAGGAGTGACGTCCAAAGCACCTCCCAACCTCAATATCCCCTCATCCAGATCTGCTTGATCCCCAAGGTGTTCGAAACGATAGCCTAGCGCCACGCTCAGATCCCCTAGCCTAGCGCGGTACCTGTCGTCCCACGGCGAAGTGGACCTGACCAATTCTCGCAAGACACTGACCGCCTGTTGCAAGTCCGCCAGATCACCAAACCGTTCGAACTGGCATAACAAACCGGCGCTTAAACTGTGCAGATCCTCGTCCGTTAAGCGTGAAGCTGAGCCCCGTTCTACTAACAATTGCCCAACCTGTTCCGCCGGTCCCACTCCACGTCCGCTATGAAGTTTCAGCATGAACAGAGCAGCTTGGTTTGCATGATTATCCGCCGAGCTCAATTTCGTCGCCTCATGCAGCAATACTTCAGCCTGTGCACCAGCGGCTTCGTCTTTCAGCTTCTGGAATCGTGCGAAATACACTGCAGCCAGCCAAATTAATGTGGAAGGTCTGTCGGGGTGACCGATAGGACGGGCACTGAGTGCACCGTGGTATAAACCAAGGGGGACTAGTAAATCTCCACCCTCCACCTGACAGAGGATAACTTTTGCTGTTGCCAGGTTCGACTGAGCTGCCGCACGACAAGCATGATTTGGTGGACAAACACGGAGCGCCCGCTCGAACTCTGCGACAGAATCCTCCAGATCCAGTTTCTCGCCGTGCTTTTGATAACGCGAGAGAGCGCTGTGGCCTTTGTTCGTCGCGTTTTCTAGCTCGCCCTGGGAATTAGCTGTTGACTGTGAATGTACGACGGTTAACAATGGTGCTGTCCGAGAAATCACCCACTCACGGAATGAGGGCTGAGGAACCTCGGTGTTGATGGATCACTGCCCTTGCCCTTTCGCGGTACGACAGTCACTAAAATGGATGAACATGGGGATACGACGTCCCCATCCCTCGGGAGAAAATGAAACGCTATAATGGTGTAAGTGTCCAAAATCCATAGGCAAAACTTGCTGGCACTCACGATCTCCTGTTGCGCTGCGGTCCAACAGTTGCTCCATGGTAATTGTAATCTTTCGCAGCCGCTCCCCAGAACCCAACATGGGCTGGAATTCAAAAGATGCATAGACTTCAAGACAGATGTCTGCCGACAAAAGTGACGGACTGCACGGTGTGTCAGGACAATCCATATCCGGAGAAAGGGGATCTTACATCGGGATTGGCCCGGTCCATTCGACGACATCGCGGTTCACTGACGAAGGCTTATTTTCGGTCCTCCATTCGAGGCCGCTGTGATGTATCGCTGCGTAGAAGCCAGCGGGGATCCCCCTCAGTCCCAGAGCAACGTCTGTCGCTCGGATACCTACATTGTTATTAATATTGTTTGCAAACTGTAGAGGAATGAGTTTCGTACTCGTGATCATCAATTTTTCATTCTCGTCCGCGTGAATTGATGTGTCCGATGAGGACGACCCAACCTGTCCTGCTACAGTGGTTTCCTCTGGTTCTTGTTCCTTCATGGGATGGGGATGGGAAACGCCAGGTGATACACCGTCCTGCGGGATAGGTCAGTTGGCGACCAAGCAGCTAGGTCACGAGACCCACATTCTCCTTGACCGCGTGCGTTAACGTGTCCGAATAGGACAAGCCATCATGTGGCTGGACCCCTAGTACAGCGGTCTCTTCTTGCCCTTGCTCTTGCATGAGGTTGGGTGATGGTATGTCGTTCTACAGGATAAGTCAGTCGATGGTCTAGCAGCTAGGCCACGGAACCCACAATCTTGGTCTCGTGCAGGTAAAATGATGTATTTCCAATCGGTGGGTGGACTGCTGGTCCATGGGTCTCCCCTTGCTCTTGCTCCTCCGTGGGGTCGAAAGGGGAAACGCCGGGTGATGGTAGGCCGTCCTGGAGGATAGGTGAGCGAGTTGACGTTCTAGCGACTAGGTCACGAAACCCACATTCTCCTTGTCCACGTTCATTGATGTAGCTGAAAGGGACGACTCATCCTGTGCCTGGACTCCTGGTACAGGCTCATCTTGCTCCTGCTCCTGTGCGGGGTCAGGGTGAGAAGAGTCGGGTGTTGGCGCACTGTCCTGGAGGATAGGTCAGTCAACGATGGCGTAGCCACTAGTAGGTCACGAAGCTTACAATCAAGGAACCAGATGGCAACGTCGCAGCTTCATGCGATTGCTCCTCTCCTGCATTCGATCTGCTAGTCACCAGTGGTTGGACCTGTAAGGCGAGCGGTTAATGTGTGCAACAAGGGACTTACCTGGAGCACCGTAACCTCCACAATCGCCTCCATAGTGAAACGAACCTCGTTCGCCTCAACATAGTAGGCACATGCTGCGGTCCTTCTTCTCCTGTGCCCGATCTGCTGTTCGTCACTGCTTAGGCTGGTTGTTGAGATATGCAGCGAGGGCCGTACCTGAAGCGCATTGAAGTCCACATTCGCATGCACAGTAAGCCAAACCTGGCCGACAGTGACATTGTTGATCCATGCTGCGGTTGTTCTTCCCCTGTGTTTGATCTACTGGACATCACTGCTGAAGGGAAACTGAGGTGCTGAAGTTGTAGAAAGGGCGCACCTGAAGCCCTTTCATGTAAGCCCGTAGTCGCTGTGTGCACAGCAGTCACCACAGCAAATTGATGTATGTAGGCCTCGAGGACATGGCGCATCCTCGACACGTGTATGTAACGGCATGACGTCTGTCTGTGTGGTTCCGGTGTGGATACCGCGAGGACTCACGCGCACGAGCGGCGCAAAGCCAGCTGACGTCGATTTACGAGCTCGAGTCCAAACCATGCGAATGAGTCGGATGGCATAATTATAGTACAAGTTCCCGAACTCACCAACTTCATCACCAAGTCCAATGACTCTCCATCTCTCACTGGTCTTCACAAGAGTCGTGACCAGCCGTTTCCTCCACGTGTCGCCGTTCCACAGGACTGCGCGGTTCTCATTTCGGCCTGCGCAACGCAGGAATGAAGTGTTTACCTTGTGCGCGCTGGCGACGGCGATGAAACATGTAAAGAGGCTCATCTCGGTGTCTGGAGTCTCACGTTTGAACCACACCATGACGCTCTCACTCAATTTTGCTACGCCCGTCAACACGGCACTCCTCACCCACATACTCTATTCCGTCCAAAAGATTGTCTTCCCGCCCACCTCGTCCCCCATACGAGCTCAAGCATGAATGCCCAGATCCCATGCACCTACCGCCCTGTTTCAGACGTACACTCCAATGACGCCCGTACCTTTCGGTGGCAAGGACAGTGGACGGATTTTGCTCGCGGTAAATGGCATCGTCTTTGACATCACGGCAGGGTGCGATTTTTATGGACCTGGTGCGCACGCGCTGGATTTCTTCTTGGGTTGAAGTTGACGACGTGGCTCAGGGGGTACATATGGCGACTTTGCGGGCCGGGACGCCTCTCGGCCCATGACCAACCAGTCTTTTGATTTGGATACTACGGATCCTAGGCTACTCGGTGCATCGCATCACACAGCTTCCCTTGATCGGAAACGTTGAACACAATCGACCAATCTCTGGACAAGCTGGAGGACCTCCGCCCAGATGAAATGTACGTGTATTCACCAGATTTGTATACTTGTTCTGACAATCGTCGACGACTAACGTGTGCCAACAATGGATCTTCAAGTTTGAAAGCACTGGTGAGGACAGGATGTATTACATCACGTCCGTGGGGAGCGGTCAATATCTCTCCGCTACTGGCGAGGAATGCAATGGACGGAAGGTCGTCGCCTCTGGGATGCTGTATAGGTGGCATGTCGAGTGCGGCCATGTTCTTCCCATTTTTCTGTGACAACAACCCCCGAGATCTACTTCGCATGGGTGGGTATTATATAGCTTAAGTATTTCTGGGTCGATGCTAGTATGCGCAAACATCGGTCCTATATATATGTATCGCTGCGCCTCGATTTTTCGCTGTCCATTTTTTACTGGGGCTCAGGAGTCCGATCTTCAGAACGACCATACCCCGGAACCGGGCGGACTGGTGGACCTAGGTCACAGCGATGCCCGCGTGATAATGCGAATCAGATGCGAGTCGAATGCGAGTTGCTGTGGATCTTTGTAGTAGATTCCATCCCTAGGCCTGTGAACACAGTACGATCATCCCATGAGAGATAACCCCAAGACTTGAGCGTACTCCCGCTGTCTTGCTCGCCCGCAATACATAGTAGCCTCCCGATCGCTTCACCAATGTACGAAGCAATGCTTGAGATAAACCAAACAGTGGATGTATGCTGTACACAACACAGTGGAACTCATACATGCATCCATACGAAGACAAATCAATGATGAAAGACAACCCCGACGACTGCCCAAGTCCTCTGCCCCACCACCCAGACCTAAACTGAACCTAAAACATTGTCATCGTCCGATCGTGACGACATCTCGTTCACCCCGAGCGCACGCTCCTCCTTCTGAATGAGCGCCTCGCGCGCCTCCGAGCTCACCGCACCGAACATGATGTCCATCTCCTCCAAACTGAGTCCCTTAGTCTTGGTCTCAGGTAGGAGGCTACGACATTTAAACGAAGCGGTCAGCTCTCGAGAAAACGTCCAAGAGACAGAAGCGGTCTTACAGGGAAAAAACGGCCACACCACCAATATTTGATCGTCGCAAAGAGAAAGAAGAGTTTGTAGCCCAGATTGGCTTCGAGAGTCGGCGTCACCTTGGATACGATAAAGTCTACGAGTCATTGCGTATGGGTGAGCACGGATGTGGCAAGATAGACCAAACGAGTCTACGTACTCCATAACCACTGTGTCCCAGAAGCCACGGCAAGCCCGTAATGCCGCGTTCGCGTCGGGAAGATATCAACCACGTAAACCCATGGGAGTAGTCCCCACCCCATCGAGTAAAAGCACACATAGATGTACACCATTGCAGTCATGGCCTTGGATGAATGTGGTGGAAGGGGCGCGGCTTGCCCCGTTAACAGAACCACGACGGGGTGCGTCTTGAGGATGGCGCCGATGATGAAGAACATGGTACTCATTCCCAGGGCAGAGATGAACAGCGAGGGTTTGCGACCCAGACTGTCGACCAAGAAAAAGACAGATAGCCGTCGCGATCACCTTGATAATACCGTAGATACCCGAGGCGAGCAGGGAATTAGTAGTTCCAGGATACCCAATCTACGACGCGCGTTTCGAGAACCGCGTGAGCTCACTATACGCGGAAGGGAACCCACTTTACAGTAAAAACACTTACGGAACTAAATAACTGGGGCACATAATATCCGACGGAATTTTGGCCGCTCCATTGTTGCAAGGGAAAGATGACGAACGCAATCACGAAGCGGACAAAGCTGCCCTCGCCGAAAAATGCTCCTCTGATACCTAGTCCCTGACATGCTTCACGTTCTTCGTTGATGGCAGCTTCAATTTCTGCCATTTCATGCCTGACCGAGGGTGAATCGTGTGGCTTTCTGCGAAGGTAGGCGAGATTTTGGATTGCCTCCTCGAGACGGTCCTTGGACGCCAACCCATGGGTGATTCCTTGAAATAATGAGTCGCTACTGGATTCGAAACGAGGAACAATTTACCTTCACGGTAAACAGCCCAAGACACATCAACCCAGCTGGATCCCAAACGGAATCCGCCACACGTTGGGATTCTCGGCCATATGCAGCCCAACACCGACTAGACGCACGGCGCTGAGACACTTGGACGCATATATCCCATATGAACTCACGATCGATAAAGTACGAGATTATGACGCTGATCGCCACCATGATTCGAAACAAGCCCGTGATTCTTCCACGGACCTCTTTCGGCGAACACTCTGAGACGTACACGGGTGCGACGGCGAATAATCCTGCCGATCCCAAAATCGGATACGACGCGCCTTGCGTAGATGTAGCTAATTCCGCAGCTACCGCCAGCCACCGTGGTAAGGATCTACGAACGTCGGATGGTCAGCGTGGAAGGAAGTTCCACCCTAATGCTAGGCTGCACTCACGGCACCGATGCAAAACACGAGGATAAAGCCGACAAGCGTCCATCGACGTCCAAAATGCGCTGCAAAAAATGTCCACGTCAGCACACGTACGAGAGCGTAAAGGCGTTGTCTACCTGAGATGGGTGCACTCCCAAGAGCGCCAAAGAAGGCACCGGCTTGGAGAACAGAGACGACGTTGGAAGAGATGGTCACCGCCTTGCTTCTGTTGAGCGAGCCATTGGGATTGATGATGTCAAAGTGTTCCAGAAAGTAACGACGCCTCCTGCGATACCTTTGCAGAAGGGGGTGGGTCAAGAAAATCTCCTTTGATCTGATGTTGAGACGTACGAAAAATCGCGACGTGCCGGCCCGCTTGTGTAACGGTTCTTTGAGCCTGAGTCGAGATGTCGCGGGTGACGCGTGAGCAACGAAGGGGAGTCTGCGGATGGACGCGACTAGATAGACGATTGTCGGCGATGAGTGCGACAGGTTGTACGAGTCAGCAGCGAGTGCGACGACAAAATGATGATAGCAATGCCAAGTAAAGAGGTAATGCTGTGCTACTCCATCTCTGCTAATTCTACTTCATCACTACTGTACTAGCCTGGGTATCATGACTATCCGTTACAGCTAGTCTCCTCATTTCCACAGGTAAATCAAAACTGGTTGGTGTTCGTGCTAAAAGGGCCGACTCTTGCGATGCAAACAATCACTTATCGTCGAGTGACATCTGGCCCGCTTTCCTCCTTTTTGCCTTCTGACTGTGTTGTCTGTTGCTGACTTCAAGAATATTCGCGTGTATTGTGAGTGACTGCTAGGCTATGTAGCACCTTATCATCGGGCGTCTCACCACCCCAACGGGGTTGGCGTTCGTTGCCTACTGGGGTATCGTCCTCTTCGGTTATGATAACTTGAACGTCCATCAGCGAATTGGCGGTGGATCACTGGACCATGTCCCGAGTCCCACAAGCATGCGACAGGTCTGTGCGTGGTGAAAAACAAAGACCTGGGGACATTGTCGGTGTCATTGCCCCGCACTTCACTGCAATGTTGCCACCGTGGAACAGCCGGTTTGGAGTTTCTCTCGACAGGGTGGGTGATCGGTGACTCGGTGGTGTCTAGGGTATTACCACTTGGCAATGGAGGTCTCAGGTGTCATTTTCTCTTCTCTCCTTTTCGTCAACCCTTCACTCAATACCAGTCCAAGGCTTGGCGTACGCACCACGCTGCTCATTCGCGTCGCGCAGGAAACCCCACCATACCTTGGAAGGGTAGCGAACTTTGTTTTCTGTAGGCGAACCTCAAGTTTCATAACGTCAAAGGTACCCATCAACCAACTGGAACTCGAAGACACTGAACCGCGCTAATACTGTTCCCCTTTAGTTCCTCTCTTATTGTTGCCGCCATACGATTTACCTTGCGGCATCTGGATCGCGCTGACGGCTCCCTGGCTTTTACGATTCTCGGCTATGTCATGCGATGTCAGAGAGCGTCCATGTGATCTGAGCCAACAACCCCCGCATATCCAGGATTGATGGCTTGTGGGTATACTTGCAGAGTGCTGTAGACGTGATCACCTCCGCCGCCCTCGCCAGATGTATGGGTGTTGGTTGCCTTGTGGTCTTCGCTCCACTACTACCTGCGCAACTCTAATGAAGAGCTTTCCCCTCGAAACATAGTAACAGGTATGTCGCAGTTCTGGAGAAAGGTTGGCTAGTTGGAGCGACCTCACACCTGGACAGGCTTTCAATGATTCATCCACGTCATTTGCTCTACTCTAGCCGATGTCGCAATTCGATGTAGAAGTCATCTCCGCTACGACTGGGCTACGTCCCGGAGGTCATCCCAATCGAGCCAGTTGGCCTCATAACCTCGCTTATTGGGACAGAACCGGCCCAGCGGCAGATCCGCAGCTGGGAGAAGACCAGACGGTGTGTCATCTGATACATATCTAGTCGCCGGTAATCATCGGGGGACGAGACTTGCCTTGACCTTGCTCGATACGACCACCCACGGATCATGCCAGTGTACGCCGTTGAAACTCGCGAGCGATCGCAAGGTCGGACTGGCCAGTCATCGGAATTTGTCACGCCCGTTCTTGCACCGACAAGCTCGTTCTTTACATCGCATTCAAGGATGTATATAAGGTGGCAGGGTCTTTGCTGCGTCCTCAGTCTACATGTCTCTTCCTGACAGAACCACTGTTCCCATCGTCGGCGCCGGTCCAGCCGGACTCGCCGCCGCCCTCTCTCTCCTCCACCATGGCTTCCATGACTTGATCATCGTCGACGCCATAGCCCAGGGAATGAACACTTCCCGGGCCGTCGCTGTTCATGCCGCCACTTTGGAGGTAAACTTGCCTTGTTGCTCGTTTCAAAAGTCGTGTCGACGTGATATAGGCATTGGACACGATCGGTTGCGGGGACGATATCGTGTCAAAGGGCACCAAATCTACTGCGCTCAACGTCGGGACGCAGTCCGCAAGACTTATGAGTCCCCACATCGATAGTCTCAAGTCGTACACGCGACACCCATACGTTCTCGTCATTCCCCAGAGTGTCACCGAACGTACGCTCGAGGTAAAACTGGCCAGCTTCGGTGTCACCGCCCATCGACCTCTCAAGGTGGTCGGACTGAAGCGTAATGCAGAGAATCCGCAATTCAGTGACGTCACTTTTGAAGATGGCAATGTCATCACGACAAAGTACGTGATCGGCGCAGACGGTGCGCGCTCTGTGGTAAGACCTTTTGGCATTCTCCGCGCTTGGACTTCGCCTAACCACGCGTTCTTAGGTCCGCACTATGGCCGTGAAGGTTTCTCCGATCCAACGCTCGTCGAGGGAGAAAAGGACAATAGCCTAGCTCAGATGGTCGTTGCCGATATCACTTTTGACAACCCGGACGCAGAGGCCTTCACCTCGGGCACCGCATTGTCTCCTAGAAATTTCTCCATTTACTTACCCCTGCCATCCTCCCTAAACGAATCCCTAGTCGCCGAGGGTCGTGCCCCCATATCCGAAACAGTATACCGCATGGCCTGCGGGGTGCCCATAGAAGAAGGCGAGATCCCCCACGCGCCTTCCAAGGAGTATCTCCAGAGCCTCATCAACAGGTTCGGACCAAACTACCTCGCATCGGACCCTGCCGCGAACCCTGGCAAACCAACGTGCATCAAAGACGTCGTCTGGTCTTCACGTTTCCGTGACCACGCTTCCATCGCCGATACGACGTTCGCCCGTCTTCCCGGTGACGGGGCGCCGGACGAAGGCGGCATCGTCCTTCTCATCGGCGACGCCGCGCACATACACTCCCCCGCCGGCGGGCAGGGCATGAACCTCGGTCTGCGAGATACCATCTTCCTCGGCGAAGCGCTGACGAAGCATATTCGTGCTTCCGAGTCCGAGCCGCTCGCCAGCGCGGACGCGAATGCGGTCCTGCGTGAGTTCGCCGCGACGCGGCATGCGCGCGCGCTCGAGATGATCAGGCTCACCAAGGGCATTTTGTCGGTCACGGGGATGAAGTACCGAGAGAGGATGTCTTGGTGGTGTCCGATCGACTCGGCGACAGTTCGTGCTTGGGTATTGTGGGTGCTTGGATATATCCCGTTTGTTCGGAGGATGGCATGGGAATTGAGTGGGCTGAGTAGGAGATAGAAGACAGATTGGAAAACTCTTCATACCCAACACTGTCGACGAAGCCTCGTCGTTGCTGCAACTATTCACGGCACTATTAGTATTAGGATATCCATAATACCGGCATTCATATACTGTTCTAATCAGACATCACTCCTCTTTCGATTGCGTGGACTTTCAAGTTCCCGCATTCCTTACACTCGCTGGGTATATCAATACCTAGTCGGTAAAATGAAAAGAATAGATGCACTGGCATACCCACCTATGCATGAAGATGCTAGTAGTGATGGGGCTAAAATCCGAATCGACACAAATACGCATAAGATTTAAACCATCCAACCATCTGCATACACTACGTTGAGTTAATAATCGTCCTCATCGGGGAGATCAAAGCCTGCGGCGTGTAACAATGTCGCAAACTGAAAGGAACCTTCAATTGGGAAGTGCACATGTTGTCGAGGAGAGTGCATTACCTGGACTTTCGAGATGGACTTGACTTGTTCAAAGTCGTACCCCGGTCTATCGCTCACGTCACCTGGTATAGAGTTAGGGGTGTTCACAAAGGCCATCGTTAGACAAACACGCACCACTGTTGTGATACATGGGATCCGCGACTAGGCGGAGTTGATGTCAACATCAGTACGTTGTGATCCAATATAGACGACTCACTCCATCCAGCGCGTTCGAATACCTGCGTAGCCGCATACCCTTGCTCATGGAAAGACTGGAAAGAAAATTACCCTACTACTCGTATGTAGCCAAACATTTACACGACACGTACCTGGTGATCGCTGCAGCAAGCACTCGTGTACCCGACGGTTAGCTCGGGGCTGTATATGCCCGCTACCTTCATGACCAGTTCAGCGGCTTCAGGCGTGCCGACGCTGCGCGATGACGTGAGACGGACGGACGGACAAACGAGGGACGACGTACTCGATCGGCAACCCGAGCTGGGGAGGCTCGAGCGGGGCGTGGTACGCGAGCATGTCCGCCTGTATCATGAGCGTCACGTTGACGTCCTGTGCGCGCAGCTCCCCTGCGAGGGCATGTGTAGGATCAGCGAACGTTCCGCGTGCGTGGAAACGGAGTACGTACGCGCGTACGCTTTCGAGCCCAACAACCCCTGCTCTTCGCCGGCAAACGCGACGAGCTCGACGTTGGTGTGGAATGTGAGGCCGAGTTCCTTGATGCGGCGGGCGATCGCGAGCAGGGAGATGGTGCCAGAACCGTCGTCGTTGCCACCGGGTGCCTATGACATGGCCATTACGATCGCATTAAGGAGTATAGCGCATACACTCACCCGTTGCGAGCCAAACGATCCACGTGAGTCATAATGACCCGAGATCAACACCGTCGACTGCGGGTCCGGCATACCGCCATATTTACTGGCACACACGATGCACATGCGTCCACGTCAACGTCCAAGAAGCAGGCAAGGAAAAGCGCCTACATACCATACAACATTGGGCGAATAACCCTCCAAAAACGGCCTGAGCTCGCACGCAGCCCCGCTTTCCTCGAACTGTCCCTTGAGCCACGCAGCAGCGACAAGCGCGCCTTTGGAAAACGAATGGCGCGACTCGATCCCGGACGTACCGTCCTCGTTGGTGAGGTAGCGGATGGCGCTGCGCATGTGGGCAACGGAGAGGCCATTGACGGTACTGGCGACGACGGGGTCGAAGTGCAGGGATGCGAGGAGCTTGCGGACGTGGTTGACGGCGTGAGGGGGGACGGGGCGGTATACGATCGGGGTGGGGGGGGATTGGGGAGGCCTTCCAGTAGCGTGGGAGGAAGGATGAGAGGGCGTAGGCTGCGGGAGCATCTGGGACAGCGACGAGGGCGGATCTCAGGGTTGGGTTGTGGTAGAGGAGGGAGATGGGAGGTAGAGCGAGGATGGTCTGGTAGTCAGTTGCTGGTGGGACGACGGCGTCGTCAGTGCGGAGCCATTGGAAGAAGTCCTCGACCTGAGCGTCGTACGCGGTCGTTCGGAGGGCGTCGTCGACGGCGGATTCCTGGATCCAGACGAGCTGCAGCTCGTCGTCAGCTGGCAACGGGACGATCACCGGGGGGCTGCTCTGGACGGTGAGCTGAGCTGTGCAGACGGTGTTAGAGGGCTTGAAGACGGCCTGCTCGCCGTAGATGCCATAGAAGCTATCTGTAAGACACGACGGGACGGACTGCGCGACGACGTCGGCGTAGGGAACCGCGAAGAGAACAGCGTTCGTCATCGTGTCCAACGACCAAGGAGTACGTCCTTATCTACCAACACTAAAGATATCACTTCTTTCCCAGCAGGTCAGCCGACTCTATCCACTTCTTCGGAACTCCTCTGGATAGCAAAAACCCGGTCACAGCCTTGATCTGCTTCCCTTGTATTAGCACCTCGAGTCCAGATGCTTTACCAGGCGCCGGAGACACTGTCAACGCACGTCATTTACCGGCAAACAAGGTCAAGTTGAAACGCATAGCTTACCAGATGTTGCGGACGCACATAACCGTCTCAGCTCGTCGGCCATCCCCTCTCCCTCGAGGAAAAACGGCTCGAACCCCGTCGCCAGCGTACTCGCCTTTCTGCCTTGTCGAACCTTGACCACGACTGAGATCGGTTTCAATTGTCCCTTTCTGTCAACAGCGTCAGACAAGCGAAACCGTGGACTGAAAACGTGACGAACTTGACCACAGGATCTTTTCCGTCTGCCTGTATCTCGTACCAGCTCTGCATCTTCTCCGATAACCTTCGCACAACGTCCTCCCGCTTCAAAAACTCGACACTCTCAGGGTTCTCGCCTTTCGCACATACTGTCGAAAGCAGCACTTCGTCGGTCCCGACGTTGACGTACGACCGATCCCGGGGGTTCGCGAGCTGACGCGCGTCGACGTACTTGTTTACTGTCGATTTCAAATCTGAATAATTGTACAGCATAGAGGAGCTGGGAACAATGTCAGCACACGTACTTGGGGATGAGATCAAAGAACGCGTACTCGAACCCTCCTTCGGTGAAAAACCTGGCGGATCCACTCGCAGCATGTGGCTTCCACAACTCTTTCACCTCCATTTCTCGCACCTTGGATCTTTCCTCTTCCTCTCTTTTTTCTCTCTTTCCTTCCTTGATTTGTACATCCCGGAGCGACGTATATGGTTGATGTGCAACCACGTCAGGATGAGTCGCCGACACACTCAGCACAAGCGGTTCTGGCTTAGTGTCTTTCAGTGACAATATCCGTTGCTTGTCCAGAAACTTGAAAAACGCAAGGAGAGACTTGTAACTGGAGTGCTTGATGTCAATCGGCGGGTACAAGGGCGACACCGGCGGTGATTGCTCATCAGACGAAGACTTGCGAACGAACGCAGGACGGAAAGGCAGGATATACGACGAGTAGAACGTGCTTGCGGGTATAGGAAATGACGCGGATGTGAGGGAAGTGAGGGTAGTTTTGATGGTTTGGAGGACGGCAACGCGTAAGATGTCAGAGACCTCTGCTGGGGTTTCAATCGAAGGCATACTTTTGAGCGGACGAATCTCACCTTCCTTGGAGAACGCAGGCTCATTCGGAACGGAGCTTGAGGTTGGGGGGGCAGAAACATGCGTCTGCGGTTCCACGAGTGGCAAAGCCTCGGAGGGTGCGGCGGCGTTCGTGCTATTCGGATCGGTGGTCACATCGTCGGGTAAGGACTCTTGCCTTTCGTCAGCGTCAGCCGGTTCCGATTTCTGCGCGTCTGCATCGGTTCCTTCATCTTCCTTGATTTCCATGTCACCCGGAGGATCGGCCTTATTTCCCATATCGAATAAGTGATCTTTCCAGGTATGAAACACATGAACGGCCTTTCCCTTTGCACCTGCCTTCAACGTGTTCAGGTCCACTGCTAGTCTCCCGACTGCGAGCGGAGGCCCACACGTTGGGGTAGATCCAGACGGGCGCTGTACAATGCTGACGAGCTGCTGCGGCAACATGGTCGGGGAGGATACCTGAACGACTGTGTAGGTGGACCAATGATGTAAGGTTTGGCGCTAGAAACGCAACGAGTACTTACCACCAGGTATCATGAGGTCAGCACCGCCAACGAGGACAGGTATGACTGCTGCTGGAGTGGAGATCCAAGGGAGTAGATCGTATTTCTTCCACAGGGTGTAGACTAGCGCGCAGCAAAAGGTGCTCAGTGCGCCAGACGCAATGTTAGCAATGAGCGATACCTGTAGGGATCAGATCATCCACGCCTTTTCCGACGGTGAACCAGAGTGGATCACCCTCGGACGACAGGTAGACAATCTAAGCCAGGATGAGCATCGATACGTCCATGGCGGGGTGCTACGAATGCTCACGCCAGGATCATCTGTGTATGTTGCTAATTTTTGGGACATGAGCCCATCCGGTACGAGCAGGTCGCCGAGTTCAGGAGATACGCCATAGGCTTGTACGATGCGCTGCTTTAGCTTGCGACGATCAGAGCTGCGAAGTGGTGCTGTGGATCGTCTAGCTAACGTCGCTGTAGTACATGAAGACATACCTGATGTTTTGATGTTCGACAACGGTTTCTTGAACATGCCAGTTGGTGTCGGAGGGGCACATAGACTTACCTTCCCAAAGAGGCAAAGCTACACCTTTCAAAAGCTTTTACTATGCCTCGCGCAACATCGAACCGTATCTCGAGGACACACCCATCCTCCATAAAATCGGCGGCGGCGGGATCGTCGAAAAACCGCGACAATGGCGAGGGAAGCTCGTCGGGCGTTCGAAACCCGATCTTTAATACCGAGCGATTTGGCCAGCATATCCTCAAAAACCCTCAGATCGCGCAAACGTATGCATCGATTTATGCTGGGCCGCAGCTTGATCACACTCTTGCTTTCGCTCCGTTGCATTAGAATTGTAGACAAGGTGCGTCACTGCTACACATTGAAGCATTTCCGAGCCGACGATGCCTTCCAGGCAAACCTCCGCCCCACTGACAAAGTCCTCGAGGTCGGGCCCGGTACTGGAAATCTGACGGTTCGGATTCTCGAAAAAGCAAAACATGTCACAGCCGTCGAGATGGACCCTCGGATGGCAGCAGAAGTCACAAAGCGTGTCCAGGGAAAGTGCGTCCCGACTTCCTTCTTTTTCTCGTCGCATCCCATCCAACACGCATCTCATGCTCCCTCAGACCCGAACAGCGAAAGCTCGACATCATCATTGGTGACTTTGTCAAAGCCGACCTTCCCTATTTCGACGTCTGCATCTCCAACACGCCCTATCAAATTTCCTCGCCCCTCGTCTTTCGGCTACTTTCTCATCGTCCACTATGCCGTGTGGCCATCCTCATGTTCCAGCGCGAATTCGCTCTCCGATTAGTTGCCCAGCCCGGGACCGAACTATGGTCAAGGCTATCCGCAAACGTCCAACTCTACTCCAAAGTTGACCTCCTCATGCACGTCGGAAAAAACAACTTTCGACCAGCACCTTTGGTGGAGTCGTCCGTGGTGCGCATGGCACCACTTGATCCACCACCACCGGTCAAGTTTGAAGAGTTTGACGGCCTCAATCGAATTGTGTTTTCACGGAGAAACAAGATGGTTCATGCGACGTTCATGGCCAAGGGGGTCATGGATATGTTGGAAAAGAACTGGCGGACGTGGTGTTCGTTGCAGGACAAGGTGAGCGACGTCGAAACGTTGCGCTGCACATGATGGCCTTACCATTGTTCAGATGATTGACGACAGTATCAGTATGAAGGCTAGAGTGGAAGAGATCTTGAACTCGACGGGGTACTCGGAGCAGAGGGCAGCGAAGATGTCGGTTGATGATCTTTTGAAGTGCGTAGTTTGTTGACGAGTCTGAGACAATGTTCTGATCTACTGATAGACTGTTATCTGCTTTTCATGATGAAGGCATCCATTTTGCGTAGCTGTAATGCTGTACTATGGCTGAAGAGGAGGGAAATGGTGAACACGACCAACTACATTAATTGCTAAATCTCGGATGTAGTAACTCCTGCGCTTCGGCTACCACCAGCATCACCAGAGTGTTCACACTCTGTCAGGCACCAGGTGGGTGGGACTGTGGCGACCAACCGTTATTTTGTGTTTTCGTTCCTACGATCTCCATACGGGCTTTATCCGCAATTTCTCCGCCAGGACGACATAAGAAGCGTATGGTTACTTACCTATACGCCACAACTCCTTTCTCAATCTTCTTCTTTTGGTTAAAGTTGGTGGGCCCTCTCATGCTCCACATCACGTTATTGCCTCCTACAAGCAAACTTGTATGCCTGGATGGAGTAAGATCGTGTCCAGGAACCAAGCCGAGGCGGCTGCGAGTTCCGAGGCAACTTTTGCTTCTTGGAACCACGATAGTCGCCGTCCGTATGACCATGAAGAAAAGCTGGGGCTGTTTGGCCACGGGTCAGTATCAGCAACGCCGTGCAACTGAAAATGAGAGTAACGCAAGAGTGGAAGTTTGGCATAACCACGGAGCACTTTCAATCCACAGTTCAATTCAGTGAGCACACCTGTGTTAGCTGTATAACTTGGCAATAATTTTGGCTTGCTAATTAGTAACAGCCTGAACGACACGGTACCGACTTCCGGGAAGCCAAGTTCCGCTTGTGTGCCTGCAGTCTTTACAATCTTTAGGACCCTGTTGTGCTCATCCCGCACCTAGCCCTGTCAGGCACCTGCTGGAATTCGTGCGAACCAGTTCCAATGACGTGGTAAGACTATGCAAGGAGCGTATGCCCACGTTCGAGGCGAGGTAGGTAAGTGGACTAGTATGTCGCGCACGTGTCTGACATTGTGGCATCGCACGTGACAATTAACATAGAAAGTCCTCTATGCCCTTTTCTGTCAAATATCAGAGCTTTCTATGGAGATATCTGACGTTCCTTTGTGTGTATTTTCTGATGATGGTGCGTGGTTTCGCGACGTCTCCTGTTGATCGTACTGGCCAATTGCATGACATATCATAGTGCATTTCACTGCAAGTGTTGATCCTCCGGGGGCTCGCGGGGAAGGCATGGCACAACGATACGTTCAGCCGACCCGGCTCGACGATCAAGTTCAGTCCCGAGGAAACGCCTGGGTCAAATTGTTTGCCAGGAGCGATGCGGAAGACTGGTGTACTGATATGTACATACCACGCGTCTACGGTCAGTCACTGTATTTTCCTCAAAAAGTAAGTCTTGACATATAAATCTAAATTGCCTCCGGCCAGTTGACAGGGGGGAAAGGTCCTAGAACTATTCATTGTGTTATCGCATGTATCACTCACTCATCGGAAAGCGACCCAGTGTAACAACATACGTGAGCGGCGGATGGTCGGCGCAGGCACTGAATCGCTACTTCATTTACTTCACAAGGAAATGTAGAATTAATTGTTCTCATACTGGAGTTAGCAGAGCCAGGGGTTTACCCTTTCGCATTCGGCGCATTTGTCCCCCGACCATCCCCCCTCCAAGGAACTTGATAGAGGAAAAGAAGGATGTTCTTGGGTGATCTCGCAGGGACTCGGATGGTCACTTGCTGGCTGGCTCAGTGTCCGGAAGATTTTTTGAACTACTCTCCTGTGATTTCCCGAGTTTCAGGGTCCCCTACCTACAGCACTTGTGGCGTCCCTATAATGCGGTTCTTTCCCGGCGGCCCTGAGATCCATTCGACGACCTACGACTATCCGTGTGAACGTCTCGACCAAAGACCTCGCGCATGAGTCATATGAAGATGTCGGCCGAGGCGACCCGCCGCTCGACGCCCGATTCGCTACACCAAGTACTGTACTTAAACTCCAAGTTGTTACTGTATTTGGGCGCTTTTCGCTCAATCCTCGCTCGTAGACCAGTCGTGATACACGTGCCATCGCCACCCTTCCAAGTTACCCAAGTACATGTACTTACTACTATCAAATATTAGTGCTCAACGCCAGGGTCCTATCATGCTATGCATACCGTATGGGGTTTCGGTGCATCATGAATCCGACCTTGTACGTATATATCACGACTTACCCGGTTTCGTTCCCTTTTTTGGTCACATCAGGGTTTGCGATGGGAACATTGCTTTTCATTCTGGAGCCTCTTCGGGTCTTGCAGGCTGGTACTGATCATAATCATGTCACTGCATTTAACTCGCTTCCCGGTGTGCCTGGTGATCTGTGAGTTGATAAGACTTCGCCCAAGGAATTTTCTCCCTGTTCACTGGACGACCTCCTCCTTGCGACCCATGACCACATCAACTTCAGATTCCGTTCCCGAGGGGAAAGAGTTCCTAAACCTGTTTTACATTGGAATTAACATAGAGAACATCCTGTATGGTGAGTACCAAGTATGAAGGCATCGTCGTAAAGTGAAGATTTACTGGTCTGCGCATCCAGGCATTGAGCTATCCCTCTACCTGAGGATCATTCGGATCTTGCTGAGTAGAAGGGGAGCTTATAAAAGATCAGATTTGTTTTATGCGCTCTTCAGCAGCATAATGGTGTTCTTGGTCACAGTTTGGGTAGCCACACAAGCGATATTCGGCGAAAAAATGTGGTTGCTTGACCCTAACTTTCCAGGAGGTCCAAGCGCTTACTGGAGGAAGTATATCGCAATTTGGTACGTAGACTGGGGGACCACAGCAATCGTCATCCTGCAGCTCATGACAGACGCCCTCATGGTAAGATCTGCATGACGATATTCGAATGTTTACCCACTTACTAACTGTTTCCAGATCCATCGCTGCCGGGTTGTGTGGAACAGCTATCGCATCATCGTCATACCCACCATTGCATGGCTGATTACTTTTGGTGAGCATGGCTCAGCATTCTCCTTTATGGTTGCTTCATTTCGTGCTCATCTAGTCCTGGGTGTCTCGGTCGACTGGACCACCAGTTCACCAGGCGGCGACTACTTCACCGGTGTTTCTGTCCCACTCAGTCTCGCATATTGGTCCGTCTCGGTGTTCTTGACCACAACCTTGACGTGCATGATATGTTACCGTATGCTGCGGCACGGCAGGACCGTGGAAGAGCAACTCGGCCGCGAACACGCGTCTTTGTATTTCGCGTTCTTCTCGATCATCATAGAATCCGTACTTCCATACACCTGCTCTGGCATTGCTGCTTTGGTATCGTTGGGGGTGGAGAGTCCGACGTCGGTGACGTTTGCGTCCGTGTATTTCCTGATGATGGTACGTGGTTCAGTGGTGGTAGTGGTTCTGGCTAAGCTGGGTGCTGTAAATCGTAGTGCATATCGCCACAGATGCTCATCCTTCGGGTGATGACGGGGGAAGCATGGGACAAAGATACGTTCAGCCGACCGCATTCCACACTCAAGTTCGACCTTGGCAGTGTAGACGCACCTGGGTCACAGTGTTCCTACAAAGACAAGACGAGAGTGGATTTGCAGACATTGTCGGATGTGTATCTTCCAGACGGACGCAACAGGGCAAGAATCTCAGAGGTGTAGCTAACATATCCGGATTCCGGGCGACTGGCGCGCATGCACATAGAGACCACAATCCGTGATCAGAGTTTTCTAGAAAGTGCAGGACGACTACCCACTGTCATGATATGCGACCAGGCTAGATGATTGCCTCTGCCACAGTACCACCATGTACTCACGCTATTGAGGGTAGATACATACTTACATTCAGGACATTCAGGGCCGAATGTTGGAGAACAACCCGTAGATACTACTCCACCTACTTTCATTACCCCACGTTCGCTACATTTCCTTTTACGGACACCGGCACGCTTAGCTCTGCAACGCGCGTCCTCCCGCCTTTTCCTCCAGTCTCGTACTCACTTGACTGGAGGTAAGTACTAGTTACGCCCCTTCACCTCTTTACTGTACTGATATGTGGGTAGCATTCACTCCTTATATCTAGGTCGTGTCCTTTCACACCGAAGACAGAATCTCTCACTCACTCAGTCACACGATTCCCGAATTGCCGTCCATTTCATACAAATACCGAGGATATTTGGTAACCAGCCTCAAAGGGGCTTCCTGCGAGAAACCTGAGATAATTGAGCCAAGCTGGGACCCGGCTTAAAGTTACACCTGAGGGCGACGCACGCGGTTCAATGTTGAACATTCAATACACTCCTTATCGGGTACATACAGGGACTCGTGTGAATAGCTTTAATTTGTGCTTTCGTTTTACATAGGGTCTCCCTGCATGACCTCCCTGCGATTTATTCTTGGCAAGGACGACTGGGGAAGCGTGTGCACACGGTCACTAGCTTTGACATTTCATTACTCTTACCTTCGACTTTTACCACTGGACATTTACATGGCTGCCGGTCTAATGAATATTTCAACTTGACCTTGAGTACTTGAGCTTGTACTTGAGTAATAAAGAGCTGGCAATAAAGCAGCTTGAGGGGCAGTCCGACTATACCTGTACGGGTCCTAAGATTTATCGGAGTTTGAATGGGCTTACCTTTTCAAGCACTAGAAGTAACGCGACCACGTGACATTGTAATAAAGTCACATGACCTCCTTGAACGCGAAGAATGGTGTTTCATGTGTTGGATCAGGACTCTGAATGGGCGTCGCTGGCTTGTGGGAGGTGACGAAAAAACAGTCGCAACAACTTTCTGACTGATCAACGTCGACTTTCTAGGTTCTACGCCCCGCTGGGCAAGTTCGCTCGCTCACCGAGCTCGCTGTCGAAGATGGCTTCAACGCCAATCCATCCCGTCAGCGCGGTTTCCGTATCGGCATTGACGCATCCATCTGGTTCTTTCATGCGGCCTATGGCCGGGAGGGCGAGAACCCAGAACTTCGGACGCTCTTCTTTCGTTGTTGCCGTCTACTTCAATCGCCATTGCTCCCACTTTTCGTCTTCGACGGTCCAAACAGACCAGCCATCAAACGCGGCAAACGTGTCGGCGGAAACGCACACTGGCTCACGCAAGGAATGAAGAACATTATCGACGCGTTTGGTTTCGAATGGCAGGTCGCTCCAGGCGAAGCGGAGGCGGAACTTGCCTATCTCAACCGGATCGGAATCATCGACGCAGTCCTCAGCGACGACGTGGATAACTTTCTCTTTGGTGCCATGATGGTAATTCGAAAGTCCGTCTCCACCCTCGTTTTCTCTGCGTCGTCTGATCATCCTGTAGCCCGAGTAACACCCTTTCGGGTAACCGTGCCCACCCCGTCAAGAACGCGCAAGGAAAGGATGATGGAAACCATGTTGTCACGTACACGGCGGCCTCCATCCTCTCTAATCCCTCTGTCGCCCTCTCTCGAGCAGGCACCATCCTTATCGGCCTTCTCTCGGGTGGTGACTACATCCCCGCTGGTCTCCCCGGTTGTGGCCAGAAGTTCGCAACCGGTCTCGCTCGTGCTGGCTTTGGAGATTCTCTTATGAAAGCAGTCAAAGAACTAAAGGGTGCGCGGCTTGATGCCTTCCTTGACCAATGGAAACAGGACATCAGAAACGAACTCAAAACCAACAAAAGCGGCTTTCTACCCTCCAAGAAGCCTTCCCTCGCTGCATCACTCCCAGACGACTTTCCTTCACTGCCCGTCCTTATGTCCTATGCAGACCCCCTCACTTCTGAAAACACCCCTCAAAAGGGTAGTCGTACGACCCCACCCAGTGTTTGGAGGAACGATCCAGATCCAATGAGAATCGCTTCCCTCTGCGAGCTCTATTTTGAGTGGGGAGTCAAGGATGTTATCGTGCACAGGTTCAGAACCGTGCTCTGGCCCGGTATTGTCAGCAGAGCAGTTCGGAGGGCTGTCGTGGATGAAGATACGCGTCGACGTCCACCATTAAATAGTGTCCGCCACCCTGGCAGCGAGGAGAAAGACGATGACGCCACTACTCCGTCGTCACCCACGAAACAGATTTCTTCCGCCTTTTCTTCCCTTGCACTTTCTTCTCCCTTAAAGAAGTCCTCAGCCTCAAGTTCATCCGCTTCCGATCCATCCGCCTCTGATTCTTTCACGCTCTCCACACTCGTCCCGCTGACCTCCTCCACATCTCCTAGCTCATCTTGCTCTGCGTCTCCTTCCTCACCCACTTCGCCTGCGCCTCCGCTCCTCTTAGAGGTTCTCTCCCAGCGGACTCACGTCTCTACGGACTCTACGCTTGAGTACCGCGTCCTCGTCGACCCCACTTCGCTCGTGCAGCGCGCAGAGAGCGGAGTGAAAGGCCTCCGCCCTCCCCTCATCGGCGGGCTGTTCGGTGTCGACCCCGAAGACGAGGATGAAGATGATGGCACCCACGGCCAAGACGCAAACGAAAGTGGAAGCGATGGCGACGCGGGTGAGATCGAGCGTCTAGAGACGGCTGCCAGCGCCGCAGTCAAGTCGGGCACAAAGAAACGCAGGGCGCGTCGAGAGGTTCCGACAAAGCCGCTTCGTTTATGGCTACCTGCGTGTATGATACGCGCCGCTGCGCCTGCGCTAGCGGAGGCGTATGAAGAAAAGGTGAGAGTGCGCGAGGAGAAGAAGGGGAGGCGAGGAACGAAGGGAGTACGAGGCCGGCGTGTGGGAACAGGGGTCAGTTCGACATCGAGAAAGGCGAAAGTGAAGGGCGATTCGGACGACGAGTCCGTGCCTGGGCCTCCCACCCCCAAGAGAGCTGCAGGACCGAAAGTAAAGAGCAAGGCGGTAAGGATTGGTGGTGGCGGAGGGAGGAGGAAGCCGAAACAGGCGTCGGAGGCACAAGATGATGCGTACGAGCTTATCGACTTGAGCGCTGGCGAGAGTCCATGTTCGTCTGATGGGGAGGGTGCCAAGACAAACACCAAAGGAAAAGGAAAGGCAAAGGCAAAGACAGGACAAACCGACGCTACAGAGCCGCCAACTAAGGCGGGTACGAAAACCGACGCGACGAACAGGAAGGCAATGCCCACCGACACGATAAAAGAGTTCTTAAAAACGACGAAACCATCCACTGTGAGAACGACTAAGTCGAAACCGTCCACTTCTCGACCTCCCGCGCGCAAAGCATCCGCGGTGAACCCTGTACCTTCGAGACGCGTATACGAAGAGGAAGAAGAGGACTCTGCAGACGCAGTCATCCCACCTCCTTTGCCGAAATCGTTACGTCCGCTTGATCTTCTCCGTGCTAAGCACAGACCCGGCACCGCAGCTTCCAACCCAACCTCCAAATCCAAACCGAAAACCGTTCCAAGGTACGAAGAATCATCCTCAAGCTCACCTCCCGCTCGATGGTCTGGAACCAAACATCTATCGAGTTTACCTTCTCGGCCTGCTCAATCAGCTCCCCAAACGAGAAAGAAGCCCCTGTTCGTTGACGTTTCGGATACAGATTCAGACATCGAAGTGAGCGACATCCGACGTCCGTTGTCTAGCGCGACAGCGGGTATCACTGAACATGACGTAGCAAAGGGT
The DNA here is from genome assembly GCA_038090075.1 of Xanthoconium purpureum. Taxonomy (NCBI): domain Eukaryota; kingdom Fungi; phylum Basidiomycota; class Agaricomycetes; order Boletales; family Boletaceae; genus Xanthoconium; species Xanthoconium purpureum. Next base: position 7,235 of record JBBPMA010000290.1, on the reverse strand, counting down.
AAAACTAGCATAAGCAACGGCGATGTGGTCAGTCTTAATGTCATAGTTGGAACAACATACTGATAGTGCGAACAGAGCGTAAGGGCCGGTGTTGATGAAACTACGACCTTCGTGTCTGGGAAGAACACGACCAGGGCTGTGGGTGGTATGATCGACCTCACGGCGAAAGGAGACGTGTCGAGGTTAAAGAGTGCTCCCTTTTCAATCTCCACAACATCTCTTCCTGTCGCCCGCCCCACTTCTGCTCCTCTTGATACGGACACGGTCGACCCTATGCCACTTGCACGGTCACCATCGAAATTAGCTCATATCCTCCTCTCGCAATCAGCCCTAGAGAGCGAGGAAGGGAAGAGAAGCGAGGAGGACGAGCTACCGACGTTTCATTGCGGTTCTTCCAAGGCGAAGACGAGAAAAAGGGCCATGGATGTCCGCCCTGCCCCTCGACCATTTCCAATGCAACTCGTATTCCAGTCACCCGTATCTCCATGCGCTTCAAAGCCCAGAGAGAGAGAGGCCAGGCATGCCGACGAAGATGATGGTGATACGCTCGAAATTACAGACGTGTTCACGACTCCCCGCGGACCATCCCCACCGCGCTCTCCAACACCAAGCCCTTCGCCTGTTAAACACCTGTCCATTCATGCTTCATCAGGGTTATCCACATCCGCAAAGTCGAGACAATCAGATGGGTTCCCTTCCAGTCCGACGAGGTCCATGCCCCAGACCGGCACAGAACCGCACAAAAAGACAAAACAATGCCGTCGTGCGTCGTCGGATTGGGATACCCATATATCTGGGAGCGAGAGGGATGGTATACACAAGTCGCCACGAAAGTCGGCGGCTCATGCGTCACCGAGGCACGTTCCCCGTGCGCGCGGACGTGCGTCGTCCCCGACACCGCTGGGATCATCCAATTCGGGAGCTTTGCAGATGGGTGGTAACGTTGGACGGAAGCCCCGTCTGAGCGACACTTCTGCGATTTATATCTCGAGTGGATCCGACGACGAAGGTGGCGCAAGACTCGGAGTCGATCACGGAGAGGCGGAGGTAAACGAGCACCAGGAAGAGTGTACGGACCAAGACGTCGACACTTGGGCGGACACGGCCATGATATTGTCTCTGCCACCCTCTCCCGCTCTTCCTGTAAGTGATGATCTCGTTTCCGCCGTTCCAACCGCAGAGGTCGCGCTTCCCAATCCTGCGCGTACGTCCAAATTCAGGCCTGCCCCCGCTGCCGCCTCAATGGCGGATGTGCGCGCACCAGCACCTCATAGAAAGACATCTATGGGTAACAGGGATATGACAAACGACGAAGATACCATCGCACGTCGCCCGGTGTGCCGAGCTCCCTTGCTCGTTGCACGCGCCAAGCGAAGCAAGGATAGAGATGATGATATAATCGACCTTACCTCAGACTAGATGATAGATATGTGACTCCTGTTTCATTGATTTGTCGCTTGGATAACCGGGCGCGCCGCTTGGTAGATTACTATTTTACATACAAACTAGTCGCTATCGAATACCACTGGCGGGTAGTTGGAGTCTATCCTCATTGGACTGTGCAACGGGAAATTATGTACAAGGGAGTTCAGCTTTTATCTCAACCTGAAGAGCTTTATCTCCGGTCCGGTATATGCGAACGTCTTGACGTCCAGAAGTTCCAGGCTGGCTACGCCTGCTCTGCTCGCAGTTCCTCCAGCATGAGACCAGTCAAGGAGGATCAACGCATACTGAAACAGCTCGCGCCGCAAAAGCAGAAATTCCTGCTCCTTCCCTTGGCGTGTTTCGATCAGCTCGACTGCGTTGTGACCTTGGAATATCAGTTGATGATTCCATCCACCTCCAAGATGAACGCGGCACCGTATTCCACCGTCACAATAATCAGATCGTGAATCCCGCTGGAACGTCAGTCGTACGACGATGCCCTGGATCAGCAGCTCATTGCGATCGATGTTATTTAGCACCGTTGGAACCTCGTCCAGCATCGTTTTTGCAAACCCAACGACTGGATCTCTCTCAGGATCCTCTAGATCACCTGACAACATGACCGGGAACGTGAGCTGTTTTCTCAATTACAATCCGATCCGATGTCATACCGTCGTAACTGGCATCCTCCCAAGAGTCCGAGTCGTCCGAATTCGTGCTGTTCTCCTTGTCCAAATTTTGTCCGTCGTCGTCGTCGCTTTGTGCGGATGAACTCCATTCTTCTTGATCCATAGCAGCATCAATTGCATCCTCGTCATCCTCGTCCTCTTCCTCACTCGACTCGCCCTCGTCCTTCAATAACGGGTTGAAATCGTAGACCAGTTCTGGACGCCCCTCGTCTCCATGTCTCCATACCCGTAAAGGCGGGTCGTATACCAGCCCTTGATCATCACCAGATATCCCCGGCGCATCCAGGTGGATAGCACCGGTCACGGGCCCTTCCCATCCCGCCCATGACCACGTCGGAAAATGTTCTCGCCGACGCGGTCGAGCGGCCTGAGTCCACAACAGCGCCCTCGGAAGGTCCTCTATCGGAAGACCGTGCACGAATCCGCTTTTATGTGTCGTTTCCTGGAGGCGTGTCAGGACTGCAGAAAATGCATGAAGCGCGTCGTCATCGTAGGACATCTTCTTTGTCGTGTAATGTTGGACAAGTTCTTCATATTGCCACTTCCTAAGACTTTCGTTGATACGCCGTTTCTTTGATACGTGAATGGGTCGGAAAGGATCTCTGAGGACACCCCCACCTACAGCCCATTTGGCATCCACGTTCACTGTTTTGACGTTGCCCTCATGCAGCCCTTTGCGGAGCGCTGAGGTGCGTTCTGCATCCGATAGGAGATGGAATGGAGACTTGGAATCGTCTATTGACTCGCAACACTGGGTCACGTTGCATTCGAAGTAAACCTGGTGATCCGTGAAGAAGAGTCGGCGAGGTGAGAGTAAACCCTCCTGGAAGGTCCATGCTCTTGCCGCCCAAAATGACCGCGAGGTCTGTTCAGCTAATGTGGGCATCACAGACAACAGCTGTTTCCCTCTGAGCTCGCAAGATAGCTGAGGGATAACACCTTCTAACGTCCCAACCCGCGGAAAACCGCTCCGAGCGGACCGGCCGGATACGTTAAAGATCGCGGCATATGCCGAGGTGTAAATGGCGCTCATGAGTGGGATCTGTACGGCCTTCTCCTCTTTATTCCCCTGGTCGATGCATAGCGAGTCGGCCCAGAGATACCGCTTGCCAAAATGGCGAGTGATGACCATTGCATCCTCGAGAGTTGCCGGCACATCGAAAGGTGGCAGTCTGTCCCCAAGCTTATACCCCCGTTGTTCGACACCTCCCCAGACATAACTGAGAGCAATGTAGTCACAGCCGTCAGGCGGATACATCACAATTTCGCGGGTCTCGACATCAACGAGCTTGATCTTCAGTAGGTCGTCCGACCAGAGGGGTCGACATGTAATGTGGTGAAGCTCGTCGCAGCGACGGAGCCAGTTTTTGAGCATATTGTAATCGACCTCCCGTAGGTTCACTGTCTTGGCGCCCAAAGCGGGAGCATCCCCACCACCACCTTCACTAGTGTCCACTATTGCGATTGCATCCACTCCTAACCGTACCCGGAAATCCGGGTGATATATATCTCTTTGCCGTGCGACCTGAGTATACACGCAGATCGTGTGCGGTCCCCATTCTTCTTTCGGAGGTTGAATGTCCGGCATGAGGTGCATGAGAGTCCACACTGCAGAAAGTATCAAATGACCTTCGGAGGCGTTCTTGGGGTGAGTCACGGCCCGGAGGTCATCCTTTGAGAGGTACGTGATATCGAAAATGAGGCGACACAGGGGGCACGTGGAGAGAAGGCGAAGAGTCCTCAGAGGACCGAGCGAGGCCAGTGGAGTTCGTCTTATCACTGCCTGTTGGATATGCCCGACATTGTTCCCAACCAAACGAGCGCCAGCCAAGGCGCCAAATCCGACGTCCAACTCGTTGCACTGCTGACATAGCGAATCTAAGGAGCCTTTAGCTGCGGAAAAGGGGAGGTTGAAGGCATGCGAAGGACGTGCGGCGTCAGTCCCAGCGAGGGCCTTGATCCCTTGAAGATCCTCTTCCGAAAACTGAGGACACGACTGTACGACGTGGCCGACTTGCCTGCAGATCAAGCAGAGATAATCTTCTGTTGGCTCTGCAGATGGATCCACAGGAAAGGCTGATCGCCCTTTAGTCCTACGGGGTTGGTGGTGAACAGTACGTCCTTGAACCTTGCGTGGCATACGCTGTAGCGATTGGCGCCTACACTTCGAGAGCTGTTCGTCCAATTTCTGTATGATTCGGCCCGCAAGAGTCAAGCCACTTATCAGGTTGGAGTAAATGACAGTGATCTGACGGATCAATGGGTTGTGTTACATACCTAGAAGAGTCTGAATGGCCTGGTTCGTGGACTGGCTCGACCAAGGATCAAGGCACATGTATAGATCTCACTAAAAAGTCAAAGGACCCCCGGCCGGCGCTACGGCGTTCGAGAATTTCGCCGTAGAAACAACGCCGGGTTGCCATTAATTAATACACATGCCAGCAGCACTACGAGTTTGAACGCATTCTTCCTCCGCTATTCAAGGAGGATCCAAGTTGCTGCTAGTGCAAATAGGGTGCTACATCAGAGGCAAATCGTCAATCGCGGGGGGGCTCCTTGAACCGTTACCACTACCATGGTCGGTTATTCCCACGCCTTAAGGAGGGTGGCAAGGCCAGAAAACGGCAGACAAACCAGTCTGGCCCCCAAATAAAAAAAAGACAGTAAAAAGAAGTAAAACCTAATGAACCCATGAGAGAAATGAAAACAAGAAACAGAACCAATAAAACCCAGTAGAACACCAGTACCGAACCCCACAAAGATGCCATGCACCTGGGCCAATGAATAAAGACAATTGAACACAACCAAAACCTCAAAACGCCCCCACAACCACCAAGCTCACGAATTTAACCACACCCTAAGTAGACCCCACTCCCAACAGCGAACGCTAACCTAGAGGAATAGACATCTTAAATCCCCCCACCAAAACCCGGATGCATGAAACAACTCACCCAATGTATAACCAACCAAGGAACAGTACATGGCACATAACCATGTAAAATACCCCCCAGAATAAGATCCATAGAATATAAGTAAGATGACACCTACACGACATCGACACAGAACCAACCAACCAACCCCCACCACGTGCAAGTACCAAACCACCCCCGCGCAGGCGCAAACTGACACATATCCACAGAATATCGCACTCAGAAAAACTATGACGCTACACTACACCCCAACCCCCAACAATGGCTTCCCTCCGATAATCTTTGCCAGCACAGATCAACCGCTAAAACACCTTGACGAAATGACCACCGAAATCTGGGCTGTGATCAAACAACCCAAAACGCTCATACAAGTCTTCAGCTTTAACAGTGCCTCACCCCCCGGTAGACTCCCCATACTCGCATACCTCCTCCATACACATCTATCCGCCATCTGCACCAACACCCCAGCACAGTCAATCACTGTAACTCCACCAACCTCAACAGAACTCATCAAAGCCACAGATAGAGTGACGGAATCCTTCCTCGCACATGGCTTCACACCAGAAGACCTAACAACCCTCCACAACCAACGCATCTGGTCCTTCAAGGATATCACCTTCCATGTCGTCGACTTTCCCAACACACCCTCCCATCTACATATCACCACCATAGTGGCGAAAATACCTATCCCCCCCACTTGACTCCTCCTTAACCTGGAAGCAATCTGGTTCCCTGCCCCCACCCAAGACCCCCTTAACGTAACACGAACCCCTCACACCCGAGGCGAATACCCACCGCTAATGAATACGTTGCGATCCTCACTCCAAATTGAACAGCTGACATTCCCCAACTTGTCATCCCCTTGGAACCAGCAGACCCCCCCTGCCACATACAGTATCTCCACCGTCAATACATCCCCTGACCTGACAGTCTGGAAAAACATCTGACAGTCCTTACTCTCTACTGAACTCAAAACCGCTCTAGACCGCCTCGGGATATCCCTCATTACGAGAATATCCTGCACCCTCTGCCACGGAGCCACACACGGCACAAAAATCTGCCCGTTCCCCTCTGTCCCGCTCTGGAACAGCCCAGTACCAATGTACACTCCTGAACCCCTCCCCACATCCTTCACGCTAGCGGAAGTGGAACATGAAGAAGAGGCCAAATGCAAGTTAGAAAGGGAACTAGAGCTCCTCCACGAGGCAGAATCTGTGTACGTATAATACCACACGCGACCTGTAAATAAATCAGATCAACCCAATCCTGATCCCACCCTTGATGCCAAAGTCCAGACCCGAACCATTACGTCCCGCTAACCACAGCCATGCCTAACCCCGCCCTGAAAATCAGCGCCAACACATGATATAAACCCGCCAACATGAGACTGCCAACCAAACATGACTGGCCCCCAGCATACCACTAAAAACACCCCCTCCGTCCGCGAATCGTACGCGAACAACCCTCCAACCTCGGGAGGACATAATTTTTTCCCTCAATCCTTCGCTGATATGGATACCGAATCAATGTCCGACCTCTCCCCCATCTCCACCCCTACGCCCTCCCCCTCCACTAATCACACCCCACTGGCCATCCTACCATCCACTCTGGAGCCCACTATGTCTGTAAAAGAAAATACGGACCACTCACTCCCAGACCATCTCCCCAAGGAACCCCATCCCACTAGGAAACCACCACCATCCCCAGTGTCCCACGTATCTAGGGTATACCATGGGTATGGGTAACCCGCATGGGTCACATGATGGGTATTGCGCAGGTACGGGTACGGGTATGGTCTTGCTAACCCACGCTCATACCTGTACCCATGGCACAGGTTTGCATACCTGCCGCTCCCTCCCTCCACATGCGACAACGACGACCCAATGACGACGGCGCCTCACCCATGCCTCATCCTCACCCACCCTCACATGTGATGATGACGACGACGTGACTTGGACAACAGTGCCTCGCCGATCCCTCGTCCTCACCCACCCTCCATCACATGCAACGATAACGACGCGACGACTACTATAGCGCCTTGCCCACGTCTCGTCCTCTCCCTCACCCATCCGGGCCTCACCCACATGTAATGACAATGACAACGACAATGTGGCAACGACAATGCCTCGCCCACACCTCGTCCTCACCCTCCCTCCTTCAAATGCGATGACAACGACGCGACGACAACAAC
>JBBPMA010000289.1:0-23158 GCA_038090075.1 Xanthoconium purpureum | reverse complement strand
CTCATTGTTGGGGTGGTCGAGACTGGCTCAGGATGCCTCTAGTTCAAAATCAGCCTTGAATTCGTGGAAGTCGCCGTGGTAAGTGGGATCTTCTTGTCGAATACTGGCGAGACGGTTCCGGCTTTTCGCGTGAAGGTCCATGGTGAGGAACACTTCGTTAAAGTGGGTGAGGAGTGTCACGAATGTTTTCTCCTTGGCTGGTATGCTCTCGTCGTCCAGCTTCATTAGCCAACCTTCAGAGAAGGAGGCTCCTTGTCCCTTGCCCATTCTGTTGAGCAAGGTCAGGGTTTTAGCCTGATCGTTATACTTCAATGCATTCATAGCGAAGTATCCTTTCATGGCAAGGATCCATCTGTTGGCATCCTCTTGTTTGCCAGAGAATTCTTCCAGGAGACCCGCCTTAAGTTCTCCTTGGGAAGCCATATCATCCTCAATGTGAGGGAGTTCGATGTCCGGGTTGGGATCCGGGTTTGGGTCGGGTTCAGGTGCAGCCGGGGGTAGCAGGTTGTCTCGGAGGTATTCTGCGAGAGCTACCTGGTATTGTCGGTGATGTTCTTCCTGTTCGTTAAGGGAGGTGGAAGGATTCTGGGGCTCTTCAACACTGATGCTCAGGTTCGACTCCTGCGGAGGATCTGTTGTGATAGATTCGGTGGAGAGGGAAGGTGGGGTGGTAGAATGAAACAGGGAAGATCGAGAGATGGGTGATGGCCTAGCGGTGGGGGTAGACAGATGTGGGGATTGGGGTTGTCTGTAAGGAGAACTGAGAATCTGAAGTTGTTGTCTAGGTTGGGACATGGTAGGCGGTGGGGAATCCTCAGGAGAAGCTTGTGAGGCTTCCGAGGAAGAGTCTTCTTCAGGTTCAGGGTCCCACTGACTGAGTAAGTCGGTGAGGTTGATTTTGCACATGGTGGGAGTGGGCACACTCCGAGCATGAAAGCTGGAGTGGAAAGAAAGCTAGTTCTTTTGTTATGTTGAGTGTTGCTTTCTAGAGTTCCACTGATGCCCCTAGGGCTACTCCTAGTGAGACTTGATAAGGCGGCTGTTAGGTCTTATTGGTGAAGCCTAGCAGGTAAGGGCTTAATGGCGAGGCCTTCCTGGACAGAGTAAAGCTTGTAGCGATACTTGACAGGCCTCAACTGTGAGGCAACAAGGTACTCAAGGAGCTCACGAGAGAACCTTGGAATGGACTAGATTACAATGCAAATGCATAGAACTAGCTGAGGGGTCTCAGCATACATGGAGGGGTTTATATACCTCTACAGGAAGTGCACGGACCAAGATGGAATAAAGGCATAAGTGGAAAGTGGAAGCCTGTAGGGGTTCCGTGTCTAAAAGGAGAAGCAGAGAGCTGCGAGAAGAGCAGAATGGAATGGGCCTACGGAAATGGGAGATGGATATAGAAAGAGACCGAGATGTATCCGGAAGGCGGAACGCTGACAGGACAGCGAGATCTAGGCACAGCAGATAGAAGCCTAACCATGCTGGAAATCAGAAAGAGAAACCAGAATGAGACGGGAGGGTCCAGGTGTCGAGTGGGGTGGCATAAGGAACAAGATAGTTCTCGAGGGGGAGGGAGAGGTCTTCCCATGGGGCTAGCAAAAAAGAGGGGATCTTGTCAAAGGGCACGAAATCTGTAACAACTTGAGGCCTATCAGACGGGGATGGAGAGTGGAGATGAAGCAGAGCATGACCTTGTGGAAGACGATGTCGACGGGTGGGTAGATGAGGCAGATTTCTTGACCGAAGAGGAGCATGCAGAGCTCAAGGTGCAACTTGAGCCGCTCCGACTGATGCTTGCCAAAGTCAGTTGAATTCAGTGAATACTATGGTTGACATACCTTGACCATTGCTGATGGCAGATTCGCAAATTGGCATTCAAAATAATCCACTCAAGTACCAAGCTGCTGCCCGTATGGAAGAAGATATTGAGCAACTTGCGACTGGTGGTTAGAAATCTCCCACGGGATGTGGCAACCCGTTGGAACTCAACGTTTGATATGCTCGACTTTGCGCTGGAGTATTGTGCCGGGATTGACAGAATCACAGATAAGAACAAGCTAGGGCTGAGCAATTGCAATCTGAATGATGAGGAGTGGGAGTTGCTGAGGCAGCTGCATGATGTCCTCAAGGCGAGCACATTGTTGCACTGCAACCTGCAGCTGACTAATCCAACTGACGTAGATTCTGAAGGATGCAACAGCGTTCTTTTCTCGCGGTACGCCCAACCTTGCTATGGTCATCCCGGCGATGGACTACATAGATGAAGCATTCACCACCGGCATGCAAACAATGGAGAACTCAGCCCAGCCATTCGCGCAGCCATCAGACTTGCCAAGACCAACTCTAAATCGGTATTACTCCCTAAGGGCCTGGATAGCAACCAGACCCAGTTGGGTTTTCTGGAAAACCTCAGTCTCCACGTGATCTGAAGGTTGGGCAGAGCTCCAACATTGAACACAGCTTGGTGCGGTAAGCCGAGATGCCGAACAGCAGGCATACCGCTTGAAACAGTGCGCTGCGCTCCTGCCACATATGCATCTGTGAGAGCACTGGTTCCTTTCCTGCCCACTCTCATGCCTCCCAGACAGTCCGGTCGAACATCCCCCCACCAATCCAGCTCAAAGGGGAAAGGGAAGGAGAGAGCCACCGACGTAGAAGATACTTCCCACTCTGGCCACTCTGGCAGTGATGGAAATCGATCGGCCACAAAATCAGGACAAACTACCCACTGGACGCCCCAGGATGAAGAATTTCTTCTCCAGATCATATCAACAAACAAAGCGATGATGGGGGATGGTCAAATGTTTAGGCCAGCGTTCTGGACTCAGGTGGCTAACAAGTTCCCTCCACCCGTTCGGGGCACAGTCAAGATGGCCGATAGCTGCAGAGATAAATGGAAAAGAGTACGTGGTTCATTTTAACCTCCTCCTCTTTCTGATCAATTATAGATGAGGACTACATACGACATCATTCACGTGATCGCAACATCATCAGGGCTTTCATACAGCCGGGAGAAAGGAGCAGACATCAAGCCAGAAAGTGAGCATGTCTGGAGCGAATTCTTGAAAGTAAGTCCTCCATCTTGTGAACGTTCGTCCTTTGCTTACGGTCAGTACAGAAGCACAAGGGCGCAGCCAAATTCAAGCACAAAGGATGGGAGCATTACAAGAAGATACTGCTCCTGGTGCCGTCGAGGAGCAAGGGGAGTCATAAGAATGCCTCCCTTCAGAATGTTGAGGCGTCTGCGCCCGTTCCATGTCCAGGCCCGCCACCATCTGTCGTCCATCCGCCACCATCTGTCATCCATCCGCCACCATCTGTCGTCCATCCGCCACCCGCCTCTTCTACGTCTCACGCCATTTCACCGCCATCATCCAGTGGTCCGTCATCCAGTTTTTTACTGCCTTCTGTTCCTTCGTCATACATTGGCTCATCTGTCAGCTCACTCATGCCGTCCTCAAGCGTCTCAGCCCGCATAGGAAACCTGGGCAAGCGCAAGGCCGATGATGATGATGTATCTATGATGTCGGCCCCAGGCCCATCAGGATCGGTGGTAAGCATGGCATCTGGTGCATCCAGCAGCAGCTGCAAACGCCGAGCAATGCAGAAAGACCAAGAAATCGGCCAACTTTGAGACGGCATCAGCTCACTTCAAAATACTTTCCAAACCAACATGGAGTTCATGCGCACGATTCAAGCTACGTTATCAAGACCAGCAGCACCTGGGCCCACACCATTGAACACTACGTCTACGTCAGGTGCTGTCGAGCAGAAGAAGAACGCAAGATTGCTGCTTTTGCAGCTCGATTCAGGTTTCCTTTCATCCGAAGAAATGGTAACATTGTTTGATATATTTGGGTCGAACAGTGATGCTGTCGACGCATACATCGTCCTTGCTTCAACCGAGAACATGGATGAGGTGCGACACAGCTGGCTGAAGAAGCGGGTCATGGAGGCTGGCAAGAAAGTGTTGTAGTCTGTAGTAGCCACGCTGTCATGTATCACACCAAAGTCTTGTACCGTTTTCCTGGATCAAATGGATTCGATACTACCACTCTCAGTTCTCAAAAATAAATGGGCGCTACTGGTTACGAAGGTAAGCAAGATGATCTTGCCACAACTGCCCTGTGATCTCGTCCTGCTTTGCCGCCATCGTGTCTCGTTCGATGGCTGTAATAAAGCCATCTGCCAATGTCCCAAATACCACCGCATGATCAGTCTGATTGTCTGGGTAGGGCTGTTGCGACTCAGCGTCATTCAACTCCTCGAGAGCATACCGGTGGATGATGTTGTGAATGCAACAAAGAGCAGACGGGATTTTGGCCTGGATATCCATGTCGTATTCAGGCGCGATCACCAGGATCCGAAATTGCTGCTTGAGGACACCAATGATGCGTTTGACAACATTGCAGAGCTGCGCATGACGTAGATTGAAATACTCGCGTGAATTAGCAGGTCTGTAATGAAGTCTAGCACAACGAAGGACAAAAGAAACCGGGAGCATACCTCAATCTTGCACAATCCCATTCTGGTAAGTGGTATCGTGTACCATGGTATGGAACCAAAAGTTGTGGGCAAATGGGGTACCCTGCATCTGCAAGGTAGTATTTGCCGTCTGGGATTGTAAAGTCTGTTACATGAGCATCGTGATACATGGATGCATCGGCTGCCGAACCCTCCCACCCACTCAGAACGTACACAAACTCCAAGTTAAAATTACATCCGACAAGACAGTTCTGTGAGTGGAAACCTTTTCAATTGCGGGTTGCATCTCGCTCAGCCGCAGATGGTGTACATGCAATATGGGTTCTGTCAATCACACTGATAGCATCTTTGAAGTGAGGGTATACCGTAGGGTCATTGTAGATATGAGCAGGAACGGGATCGTCAGAGTGCGGTAGCTTGACATATTTGGTATATATCATCGTTGACAAGAATGCATCTAGCATCCTGCGAAAGTATCTAGTGATGAGTCAGATATCCATAGAGGATTAAAAATAAATGAACATACTTAGAAATTGTGCTGTTAGATCGCTGAAAGCACTCCCCAACATGTGTGCATGTTAAGCTGGTAACGCAGGTATACAAAAATATGGCGAGTTGTTCTTCAAGCGTGACGTATCTTGAACCAGCAAATCCATGGGAGGCAAGCTCATCGACAAGCTTGCTGAAAACGTGCTTCTGGACGCCTAGTTCATTGTGAATGCGGTCTGGGTGGCCACTGAGAAGTTCCTGGACCCACATTTCACTGGTAAGGATGGAAGTGTGGTATGGAATGGGGTCTGCGTGTATGGTGGAGGACAGGACAGTGTCGCTCATGAACTTGAAGAGCTTCAACAGAAGATCACCGATCTGTTGGTTCTGGGTTAGAGTGATGCGGAAAAGGTGATCAGAGATTTCACCCTCGATCTCTGTCCCATCGTTGGATCCATCAGCAGTATGCTGAGAGCTGCTGGACATCCTGCATTGCTGTTATCAGCACCAGTCGATGTGTGATGACATATGGGTGTTCAATGTTGGAGCTCTGCCCAACCCTCAGATCATGTGGAGACTGAGGTTTTCCAGAAAACCCAACTGGGTCTGGTTGCTATCCAGGCCCTAACAGACTTGTCCGATGTATATCGCATCACCATGAGTACGTGTCACCATGTTCATGCTCGGAAAATCTAACTAGCTACTATAGTTTTGCATCCTCGCCACAAGCTTGAGTACTTCAAGACTGCTGGCTGGCGCACCGACTGGATTGCGACAGCTAAACAGCTTGTCACTAATGTCTATGAAAGCTCGTATTCTGCACACCGTGGTTCAGGCATGGACGATAGCAATGACATGGAAACCACGCAGGAACAAAATCCAGTCTCTGCCAACATCTTCAACAATCTCCCATGTATGGCTAAGCCATAGCCGAAAGCGATGTGCAATGAGCTGGAGGCATATCTTGCTTCTGGTGTTGAGGATGTCAAGTATGCTCTGCAGTGGTGGTACAGCAATCAGACAAGGTTTCCTCGACTCTCTCACATGGCCATTGACTATCTGAGCATTCCAGGTAAGTTTTCGACATGTCTGATACCATTTCTGACTTATTTGATTATGCAGCTATGTCAGTTGATGTTGAGCGGCTATTCAGCCAAGGCCGTATTCTATTGTCACACATTCGTAATCATTTATCAAGTCAAAGTGTCTGGGCTTTGATTTGCCTCGGGTCATGGAGTCAGATGGGACTGGTGAAGGATGCTGACCTTAAGAAGGTTGTTATGATGGAGGATGTGGTTGGAGGCAAAGATCATGTCCTTTCTGAAGGATGGGATGTCATTGATGAGCTGTAGTAGATTGTAGTTACCCTTCATGTCATATTGGTGTTGGTACCTTATAAACCCATGGGTATACCCATGTACCCATTTGGGTACCCATGAAATCTATAACCCATGGGTTCATGGGTCATGGGTTTTGGTGGGTTGGGTATAGGTTGACACCATGATACCCATGGGTTTACCCATGCTGATCCCTAGTGCTATTTGTTCAGCACAGATAGCGGTTCCTGATCGGGTCCCTCGTGAGTGGACTGCAGTACTGGTAGTTTGTTGTAAACTTACATTGTAGTCACATTTGGCGTCAACACCAAGTATCCAGTGCAATTACTAGCACAATAACACTTGGATGTTCTGAGCCCCCAAGAGATAGGGGTATGAAGTGATCAGCAAGGCTCATGGCCAAGAAAGGGCTCTCCACACCCATTCCAACACCATGGAAAAGTTCCTCTATAGCACCCATGTCATCATCAATGTGTGCAACAAGGTTCGTCTCTTGTCTGTGCCATCCCTCTGATCTTACACAACCATGTGGCCCAATGTTGCCCCCTCACTCACCATGCAACACATCAAAGCAGCCTCTGGTGCAAAATACCCAGCCCACAATGAAAGCCACACAAGTTCGAGCCCATCACCCCGATGGGTACCAACTACACCCCAATTGGCAAACCCAATATCACAACCATGGGACACATTCCCCAGGCTCCCAGCAGTGCAATGTCATCAAAACCACCTGTGGTAACAATGTGCCTGATAATTGGGGCATTGAACTGCCTGAGCCACCCACTCCACCCCTGGCAGCTATATGTCTGCCTGCGATGCTCAGTGCACCCCGCCCAGCACCTACATCAGTAAGTATCGGGAGCTGGTGTTGTGCATCGCCAGTTCATATCGTTCTAGTCATATGCACTGGCTGTGTTGTCGTAAGTCTCAGTGATTATGGGTGACATGCAGCTTCAAAACAATCTCTTCAAGGGAACTGCATAGTATACACCAATCAAGTTGACCCCAGGCAAATTAAAGAATCCATTTGAACAGTTTGAAGCACAAGCTCAGCCACCTTCACGCCAGCTGACTGCAATTACAGCATCTGTTGCATGCAGACTATGTTGAAGCACGGCTGCGAGCATGGAAGAGGGCTTACAATCAATGCACTACATTGTCTGTCTGCCATTCAGTCACTATTTAGGGACCTTGTCACACTGCCTTGCATTCCCTGTTGTCTAAATTTTAAAGTGGTTGCCCACCTTTCTTCTGATGCTGATGCCTAAGTCATGTTAGCGCAGGGCCACAAGGAAGCCAGGAAAGCAACACAAGGTGTCCAAACACTTTCCATGGAATGATGCAGGTCCCACCGCTTCACAACAAATGAGAAAGACGAGTTGAATCAGTGAGGACAGGCTGACACAGGAAGTCCTTGATTCACTTGCGCCACTGTCAACCACATACGTTGCATGATACCAGATGATACCTGCCCTTTTTTTTGCCACGCTGACAGCAAATTCCAATGTGCAAAAATCAACCTGGCCCAACCCTGCTCCCCTCCTGTCCAGATCTTTATCATTTGTTGTTCCTCAGTCAGGCCACAGTGACAGTGCCTCCCCCCCTCCCTTCTTCAATTTCTGATGTCCTCTGACTTGATCTCTGCTTTGAAAGACCTCCAGATAAATGGCTGTACACCTGGTGCAATCATCACAAAATTCAGTCGATGGTTCATCTCATAGGCCAACCCAGTCATAATAATCACCATTGTTGGATATGATTACAGCAAGCATTACTCTTTGGGTGCTATTCTTCAAGTTCTTGGTCTGAATGATCATTCAAACCCAGTCCTAGTCCACATGCTTTCTCTTCCCAGTTGGGGAACTGAAGTCACCAGCTGGCAGCATGCCAACTCTCCCACTAGTCCTCAACATCTCTTCCTATCCAAGCAACTAGGGACTCTAATCACACACAGCACATACAACAAGACAATGTCCATTACTGGACAACACAAGTACATTCTCCGTGTTGTTCCATCCACCCTTTCAATCATCATTACCAAACTTTTGCGCATTGTACGACCTGTGGAGACTCTCACCTTCACAAGCCAGGCTGTTGGTGACAAAGACAAGGCACAGCTACAGAGTATTTATGCCACATATATATTTGTGTCCCATGGAAAGGTTTGGGACAGCAATGTGTTATCCACCTGTCTCCAAAACTGGTTCACTCAGGAGCTAAAGGTACCCTTTGGTCTTCATCTACACCGACACTTTGCCCAAGCTCTGCAGTGTATGTTCCTCTCCTACAAGAAGGACAACGAGCTCGCCAAGACAGCTAATGAGGTCTTGGGTCACAGCAGACCAGTGGCTGGTCTCAATTATGCTAGAGAGGTGCAAGATCTTCACTTAGATACATCTAAACGTTGAATGATGGAGCAAGTCAGATCTGATTGGATTATGGAAGTGCACAAGTTGGAAATTTCAGCAGAAGAAGGCGAGGGGTTCTAGTACCTATGTATACCCAAGTTGGCAATATAATCCTGCATGCCTTGTCTCTGTGTCGAGCACATGGAGCCTGCCAGAGAGCTTGTGGTCATAATGCAACTATTATACCCAACAAAATCTCCAAGTGAACTGGGTACACTCCCCCTTTCACAATGTTTAATCCACTGCTGAAACACCAACACACTCCCCCAACCTTGTGGCATATTCCTCATCCCAGTAGTCCCCGCAGGTAACCTATTCGAATCAGCAAGTTGTCATGCTCACATCAAAGAATGCAAGCACCTTCCAAATTAACCACTGCCTTCGCACTAGAAAACACCAATGTCAGAAAATGCTTGCAAGATATCCATGCAGGGACACTGACGTGGGGGCAATGGAGCTCCCATCTCTTCATCTCCACCAAAATGCATGCAAACTTGAGCATCATGCCTACAGCAAGCACATCGTCTGCAGTGCCCGGACTCCAAAGCATACTGTCGAGATGCGAGTTGATGAGTACAGCATTCACTTTGCCACATTCAGTACCATCCAATATCCGGATGATGATGTTTGACAGGTTGACATAGGTTTTGTAATGTCATGAGCTCATCATGTCAAACTTGGAAAGATGCACATCCAGGTTGAGAAAAGAGAACAAGGTATGAAAGAACTGTGTTGGGACACACTGGTGACTCCCACTCCCTTCTTGCCTCCAGACCTCACACTTGAGCTTGTGGCCCTTTTCCTTGTTCATGACCACCTTGCACAGTTGTTTGGTCTCCTCTGCCTTGACATACAGCAAAGGTAGGTCTTGCTTCTCAAGGATGTCTATATCAGCAGTACGACCAAGCACCCATAGCTGGAGGAAGATGTAAGATCCTTTAGCATGGACGGCATCTGTGACCTGGCGTGGTTCGTGAGGCTGGTGTAGGACAATGGGCAAAGAAAAAAAAACAATTGAGTGAGTATATGCCTGGCTCTCAAGGAGTACATCAAGCAAGCCCAAAAATTGGAACTGTTGATGCCGAGTGGGGCTAAAAATGGGCAAAGGTTAGAACTTTATTTAGGCAACTCACAAGTCCGGCCTGCTTACTACAGGTAGATAGCTGAGTGTAGCCAGTGGCAAGGACGTTGGCGGTAGTTGGATGCCAGAAGGCTTCCTAACTCAGGCTAGGGTAGGTTAGGCAAAGTTTGTCCATTACACAATGCCCAAAGCAAATGTGTCATGAAGGGGAAAAAAAGAACACTCATGCCAGCTGTAGCAAGACAAATGTTGAGCCCTGAGCCCTGTCAACAACGCCACTGCACATGTCAGGCTCAATCAAATCAATCATGACCCGTTCTCGCCACTGATTCAGGGACCTGAAGGACAACACTGTGGATGAGTCCATGTCAAAGCTTCATGCTATCATATACGCAAGTTTGAGTCATTCTCCCACCCACCATGTAACACATCCTCACAAATTTGGACCCCTGCAGCATCCCTGTCCTGTGCCTGTTCAACCTCATTGATAAACATTTTGGGATTCAGCTTGCGTCCCAAAAAGTCCTACCATCCAAGACAATTGACAGTCAGTATGAACAGAGCCAATGCAGTGGCATCAGCCAGACCCACCTTGAGTGAATCCATGTCATTCTGGCTCCACCTACAAGCAAAATCTTGTCATGGTGCCATTTTCCAAGCACAGGATCAAGTGGCGCCTTCTTGAACACTGTGGTGTACATGTCTTGTGCAAACACAAGCAAATAGGTGTACCTACACTGTGGGACATGGTCAAACAAGAGCAGAGAGAGAAGAAGAGAGAAGAACTCACCCATAATACCCTGCATCATATCCACTGATGATATGTCCAAACGTCCCCTGTCTGGGTGTATACCTGGCCCCCTTGACAAGTGAGATTCACTCTCAGCTCATTCCAGAGCTTCATGTAGTCCATGTCCACAGGAAAACTGTTATTGTGCACCATGAGATCAAAGTTAGCAAAGAAGAGCTGGCAAAGGTACAACAGCCCGACATTGACATAGTGACTGTGCAACATTTAGCTGGCATATGTGCGCAAGATGGAAAATCTGACCAACCTCTTGACAATTTTGCTAATCAACATGTCCAACAGTGGCTCCTCTGTTTTGAAATGACTCAACATCTTTTTCAATACCTCGCACTCCCAACATCTGCAACACAAACACATTCAGCTACCATATTTCCAAAACCAAGGTGACCACTGACCAATTTTCAAGTATCTGTGAGGGCTCCTCCACAAAATTGCACATGACTGCTGTCCTGTGGAACTGCAAGTATTGCATCCAGTTGAGCAACCCATGGAAAATGTGACCATGTGTTGGTGGGTGTACTCAGTGGCGTTGTCGGCAATTATGCTTTCATCATCCTTGATGGTATCCAGAGCCAACTGCTTCTGCTCCTTCTCTGCTGCATGGACAGCATCCTCGACCATCTTCCACACGTTCTACAATAACCAGATAGAACAGTGACCCACAACGTAATCAGTACCCTCCTTCCATTCGTTTGATGCTGCACATTGCCAGATATGCTCTGCATCCAAACCACACATTGTCAGAATGTACTGTTCACAGAAGGCACACTGATTGAAGTCGGTGCACTGCAATGTCCAATGAGTTCAGGAGTGAGAAGGGACCTGATCTGAGTCTTGATACCACATTTGTTGAACAAGTTGGATGGATTGGAACCGTTGGGTCAGATACAGCTGATGGTCCATAAACATGTCCTGTCAAAGATGCAAAGATTTCAGAGAGTGCGTGATTGAGTTGCATAGAGACAGTGTATATCCTGGCGGGGTCTAGAGGTGGGTGCTCCCCATTGGGCATAGGTGCAGAGCCATCCTGCAAGGCAATTTGCATCAGCTAATGGAGTGAGCGTGACAACACCTGTGCTTGGACAATGGAGTTTTCATCCTTGGAGTGGTTTCAACACCAAGCAAGGAGCCACAGACCAGCTTTGCCACAAAGGCATCTGAAGAGTTGTGGAGCAAAGACATGAACATCAAATTGAGAATATCTGAGTCCTCCTTGATAAAGGATGAAATATCATAGGAACAGCTGCCTGCATAATGATTGATACAAAACAGGCGCCTGTTGTTCTCACCTCCTTGACTTGCCATTTGATCTGGGACTGGCAATGGAGGCAAATCAGGGGAATGGGCTGTTTACAGCCTTGCTGGGGGGTGCTGTGAAGGGAATGATGGAGTGAGACTGGCCGAGTGGTTGAGTCAGGAAGTGAGCAGACTGGTATGGGACAGCACCTTGAAATCCTTGATGGTGCTTTTCAAGGGCAGGTTTCCGGAGGAGGGTATGGGGCACTTTGACTTGGCTTGCCCTTCTGAACTCCTTCTTGGAGTGGGATGAGAGACAGAGAACCTGGTCTATGAGAAGACCTAAACTGGCCATCTTTCCAGAGCTAGTGATACCATTGGGACAGAGCATCACAAGATGAACGGACAAAAAAGCAGACAACGCACTGAGTGATGACAGACTGGGACTGTCTCATGTGGCACATGAGCAGGTAAATCTGGGCAGCGAGCTCAAAGAGGTGGTGCTGGAAAATCTGAGCAAGGCTGGTCTCCTTGTAGTAGCGTTCTTCATATTCCCTGGCATTGATGTCACTTACATCTGCAAGTGTTTCATAGGTATTTACGATGAGATTGGTTGTACCTATTCTAGAGTAGTGTAAATCTGAGCAAAGATGGGTGTTGAGGACGGCAATGGCAGCACAAACCACCCATTGGGGGAATGGATCAAATCAATAGCAAAGGTCTCTGTAGTCCCAATTTCTATGATGGAGAGAGGGATGCAGTTGCCCTCTGCTGTCTTGTCCTCTGAGAGACTTTGGATGTTGCCAGAGAGAATGACTTGGTCGAGCATATACATGAGTTTGCCAGTGCATACTGAACATTGACTCATCTCGACCAAGCTACATAACATAACTCAAGACAACCCCACAACAGCTGTGCCCATGAACAGATGCACCTTGATGATGACAATCCCCTCATTGAACCCAACAGCAACCTCATTCGCATCTCTCCACAATGACACACATCACGCCTGCTCCAATGCATAGTACAATGTGTTCTCCAACCAATACATACTACTATTCCAAATCTTGACCATTTCGTCCTCGCTCCCACTAATAACAATCAGCAAATTGGGATGAAAGACCACAAATGACAGGTTGTTGATGTGACCCTCCATCGTCTGAACACACCCCTTGCTCAGATAGTCCCACACCTTGATCGTCTTGTTGTCCCCCATGGTCACAAGGTATGGTTTGTCAGGCCAAGGATAGAAATCAATGTAGTTGACCCCCTTGTCATGCACATCCATCATAAAGTTGGCAGTCCTGGAACTGAGGGATTATATCTTTGAGACAGGCGGATGTGAGCATGTTGGCGTCTTTTGGGTTGAAGGTGACGTCAGGTTCACAAGATGGAAAGAGTAGACAAACCTGGATATTCTTCCACTGTTTGTCCCAATCCCAGGCCTTGATCGTCATATTGTTGCTCCCCATCAACACAGTGCTTGCCACCAGGTGCACTGCAGGACATTGAATATAATCTGGATGCACCTTGAGCGAGACAACCTTTTTGTGCATGTTATAGTTGAACATACAGCGGCAGAGGCAGGGACATAGCCATTCAAGGATAAAACAGTGGCATTGGCAATGATGACAGCAATATCAATGCTGGTCCACCTTTCAGATGATTCAGTCTATCACAGACACTTAATAAACACTGAGTCACCACTTTAAACCACAGAAACACCATGTCAGATCAGAGGACTCACGAATGCTTGCATAGCCGATGGTGATCATACCCTACTCCCCATCCTTGTCAACGATCATGGGGAATGTGCCCTGCGTTACACCTAGACTTTCCAGCATCTGGTTGTTGTTGTCATCCCAGTCAGGATCACTCAGTACACATTTGTCCTCATACACACTAATGTCATGTTTACCTGTCCTCCCTCCTCACCCTCACTGTCCCTGAGTTTGCTTCACCAGCCCGCTGAGTGTGACATGCCAAGGGTCGCACTGCACCTTCACATACATGTCTCTGCAGATACCACACTTGGGGTTTGGGTTGACAGTGCTGAGTGGAACGGCAGGTTTGAACTGCATATGTACACTCTTAAGCAAGGTGTAGGACTTGTGTAGAAGGTGCAAAGCTTGTATAACAACCAGTCCCAATAGCACTCATTGTGACAATAGTGGGAATGATGTTACCAGCCATTCTTATTCATATATGTCAACAAAGCATATGCAACTCGTAGAGATCATACCTTTGACTTCCCAACGTGTCTTCCATTTGATGTAGTATGCAGCTGATGGGAGATTTGAAGCAGTGGTGATGAAACCATGCATGTCATCATCATCCTTGTCAAGCAAAATGGTTTCCTCTCCAGCACACACACGCACTGCTAAGCAGTTGGTACTGGACATCTTGCGTCAACCGCTGATCCATGATTTGAAAGGAGAGTATACCTCAACACAAAGAGGGCAAGATTGTCCTGGAGCATCAGCACACACTGATCTTCCAAACCACTGCTTCTGTTCAACAAGGACGCCAACTTGATGATTAGAATAGTTCTTGGTGTCAAGAGACCGAGAGACAGTGCAGTGACGTAAGCTTCAAGTGCCTCATCATATTTCTCGATCTTTGATGCCTGGTCCCATTTACCTCTAGTACAGATGCACATTGGTTGGTGGAATTTGATAGAGTGATTTGGGTACTTCCTCTCAATGCACAATGGGGAAACTCACCAGCAAGTCAGTCCATTATCAGCCTGTTTGCCCTGACATCCTCACTTGCAATACCCTTGACTTCAAGAATGCATGTGGTGGTGTCAACTATGTGACCCTCAGTGTAGAGGACTCCCCATTCATGCTTTTGTTCGTGTGCACGAAGGCTCTGAACAAGGCTACTGGCTGTCTGTTGGGAATCAGCAAGTTGTGCATTTAGTTGCTGGACAGTCTTTTCGAGCCGTGCAATTTTGCAGTCTAATACATGTGGGGGTCAATGACGGAAAGATCTGAGTGCTGTTGAACATACTAAGACTCTCCTCCCTCTGAGTGGCCAAATGCTGGGATGCAATGAGTTCTTGATGGAGGCCTTGTATGGTTTTCTCCAAGTTTGCTATCTTTCCTTCTAATTACAGATAGCACATTAGAAAGTGCAGGATGACAATGGAAAACTCAGACTTTGACCTTGTGCATAAAGGGTGTTGAGACTGTCCTTTTGGTTGGCAGCATGTTTGTAGTTGGTGACCTGGTCATGGTGCTATTTGACAACTCTTGAGACTGGGTATGTTTTCGTCTGTTGTGGGTGGATATCAGGAAATGAGAACTGGGGTGCGGATGAACTGGAGCATCATCCCAAACACAAAGCGACTCACTTGTCAACTCTTGGATTCTCCACCTGGGTAGGACCTGCAATGACAAACAAAAGAGTCTGAGTTCAGCAAGCCAATTAATTTCTCAATGCAAATATACCTACATCACTATAATATGAGGGAGGGATGTCACTGAGACTGAAATGTGTGATTTTATTGTTGCCACCAATCACAAGATCATAGTTGGCCGAAATGGTCATGTGTTTGACATCAGCTGCACGTTGGACGACAGATCTGACTTGCTTGTGTCATTGTGTCCCAGGATAAGACTGATGATCCAGAAAAGGTTGCAATGAATGTGTTATTGCTTGCGAGGAGAGCACTGTACCCATGGACATGTTGAGGCAGTAGACCTTGCAGTCAGAAGATGTGGCAAAGAGTTGCTTGCCACTGGTGGCCCAGACAAGAGACTGGTTCAATGACCATGCAGCTTTGATTGGGGTGTTGATGAGGAGATGGCCGTCCTGACTGTCGTAGATCTGAAGTTGCAGTCACGATGCGACCACCATTGGATGAGAATTTCAGTATTCACATTGTTGTTGTGTTTCCATGGGCCAAGTAGTCGTTGGCCAGTCAAGAGCAACCAGATGCAGGTGGTCTTGTCATTGGCCCCACTCGTGATCCTCGTCAAGTCTGGCACCACATTGACTGCATGCACCCAACTGCTGTGCGTGTTTACCTTGGTCGCTTTTTCTCCTTTCTCTGTGTTCCACACTTGCACCACCCCTCCCATCATCCTACTGACAATCCATATTCCATCTTGCGATACTGCAATGTTGCAAACTTCTTGGCCTGCATCCATTGGCGTACCCACCTCCAAGCCATCTTCCACATGCCAACACCAAATCCTGTGGTCTCCCAGGCCACCACCCACAATGTGCTTCCCATCAACGAGGAATGCCAACAACCATCTGTTTTCAACCGTTGATTTTGATTATTCCCACTTTCTTCTGGTAACCATCACTGGAGGCAGTAGTCAAGGAGAGTTCTTTGATGAGTTGCTCCTGCTTGGACTCACTGACAATGGAAATGTCCAGGATCTTGCTCTCAGGTTCATTCTGAGCGTTTCCATGAGTGAGATATAAGCTTCTAAGAATTGACAGGCAGCTTTCTCCATTAAGAGGTGGGTGTCAAAACAGAGAATGGTGTGGCCATTGCTTGGGTGTACAGTGAGCAAGAAGTCATATTGCTCTCCTCCATTTGGAAGCGAGACAAAGGACTTGGTGGTAATGTGTTTGAAGTCCAGCTGGAAGACTGTTTCCATGTTCATTCCTCTGGGAGTGAACAGATGCTTGAAGTATCCACGACCACTGGATGATTTTCTGAGGTCAACCAAGTCCTTGGTATGTCACTTCGTCGTGTGCCAAGTATGCAATGAGAGAGGACTTGAACTCCTTCAGGTATTCTAGGAACACTTGGGACTCGTTGATGATGGTTTTAACATAGAAGAAGACATCCAAGGATGCTTCGTTGGTAATAATGTGGTGAATGATAACATTGAAGGCAATAAGTTGCTGCCAATGTTGAACATTGTAGTGATGATCAGTGGGAGACAATCGAGTTTGAAGTTTCACTTGTTGTTGAGCATGAGACTCATTTTGTATGCCTTGGCTGCAGAATCAGATTCTCTGGAAAGGTCAACAAAGCTTGCATTGAAGTCAATATTGTTGCGGTAAACGGTCTATTCGAGTTTTCCTAGTTCCTCATTCCAGGTGATTGCAGTGCACAGAGCACCGTGGCACTGGACAACCTCCCCAATAGCCTCTGTCATGCAGTCCACATCAAGGGGTGTCTCCAAGATGACAGTAACAAAATAGCCCTCATGAGTATCCCATTGAGTGGCACTGTACTGAGTCATGTTGACGTTGATCTTGTTAACCGCATGTTTACGTGCATGGTTGTACTCACGCTAGGGTCAGATACCAAGTGAAGCTAACATCAGATTGCAGAATGGTCATACCCAAACCAGCCAAATGTGATACTGGTGAGGAGAGGTATCTGATGTGTAGAGTTCGTCATAGGCGAGTCTGTCATTGAGGATGGGAATGAGGGCATGTCCATATTTAGTTGCACCATCATTCAAGGTCAGACCTTTGTTGCCTCCAGTGTTTGCACCAGCCTTGGCTAGCATCTCATTCAGAGTGCTGATGGTTGTGGAACCAAGGAGTTCAATCCGGCTAACCTGAATGCCAAGACACGACTTGAGTCAGTGGTTGTACTGAGTCACTAGAAAAGCCATTTGAGAAACGTTTTGTGGAGAAACCAAAGAGCTCACCTCTGAGTGAATCCAGACCAAAGCTAGTGATCAGCACATTGTTGCTGATCTGCTCAACATCCATGCCCAACAATGTAGCAAGGAGTGAGGTTTGAGATTTAGCACTATCGCCCTCATTGTGTTATGATACTCTTTCTCTATCATACCTTCTTTCTCATCCACACAGTACACCGGGTCTACTTTGACCTCTTTCCTTATCATGAGGAGGAGACCAACCATTTACTTACCTTTGATACCTCTACTTCTCCGATCCTCCTCCCTCTGTGATCTCACATCTCCCTAACAGGACTATCTACTCCTCTGACTATTTCTCTTACAATAGTCACGTGTCCCCTCTGTTCCACTCAGTTCTATGGCATTCCCCTTACGTAATCCATAGTACTTATATACCACTCAGCCTGTGTCTCTTTCTTTATTCTTGTTCTGTGCAATCACAGCGTCAGTCTTGCAATCCACAACTTGTCTAAAGTCATGACCTAGTTCCTTTCACCTTTGAAGACTTCTTTGAGGACGCAGTATCTCTTCATGAGTACCTCCCTCAGAGTAAGTAAACCTTTGACCTTGGTGCAAGTCTGTTGACTCATGTAACACATTGCCTCCAGCACCAGCAGCAGACAGGTACTGCCCAGGCGACGAGTGTTCATACAGCAAGGGCTCACAAGCAGGGAATGTCTCAGGAATGTCATTGATGGCAAGCATCCGCACGTAGTGGGCAATCTTGTGAATAAGCAAATCCCCAATGAAGCTGCAGACTTGAGCTGTCATCATACCCCTCCTTGTGAGCTGGGCAGTGTTGGCTTTATCCTTGGTTGCGAGTATAAGACGCTTGAAGATACCTGAATTGGTGATGGGTGGGAACAATGTGGAGATGGTGTTGGGAATGATGTCCACAATACGGTCCAAGTACCTGCCATACAGTTAGCTTTTAGTGGAAACAAGTAAACCTGAGCATTCTTACAATTGCAAGGTACAGTACACAGCTTGACCGGCATTGCTGAATACAGATTCAATAGCTGAGAACAACAATAGGAAGTTGATCACTGCAGGATTGACACAGCTGAGAAGAGTATCAAGGACAACGACCTTGGATTGGTACACATTGTTGAATGATTGTTGCGTCAGGTTGGTGAACTTGGCATTGCGAAGGACAACAGTCATAATGAAGATGCCTCCAATCGGACCAGCTGTCAAGACCAGGTCAACTCCTGAACTATCTCCGGGACTTCCGGAGACTAGTTGTCAGACGGGACTTGGCTTCAGCAACTCGGAGAGGAGCGCTGCACCCTTGCCTAAGTCTGGTCCTGAATTTCGGAACTCGGAGGTAACTCAGAGGTAATGACTTAAATGTTGCACAGCAATGAAGTCGAGTAGGGGTCAGAGGGAAGTCAAAGACTCAAGCGGAGGATCAGAGGGGAGTGGTATCTTAGTTGATATTCAAATTGAGGGAATACATGGCTCGGGGGGTACAGTACTTATACTACAAAGGTGGACAGGATTTGTCACGGAGGAACAGAGCTGAGTAATTATTCAAATGTAAGGCTGTGCACCAGCTGTCCGGAGATCAGACCTGTGGCGCAGGTTCATAGCATCGGTGGCTAGAATGCTATGAAACTAGTATGGATGGGGATAAGTGAAATGTAGCATGATGAAAGAAGTCCCTGATACAAATCCGGAGGTTAGGAGATGTGCCTTGATCGAGAATGCATCGGAGTTGGTGTTTGATAAATCCGGAAGTGACTTGGAAGACCGGAATGGACTTGGTCAATTGCACGGGATATGACACCAGCCTCCTTAGCCTGTGCAACAACAGCGGCAGTTTTCACCTTGTCAACCACATAGCAGTGATCACCTCCACTTGTACTCCTGTGTTGCACATGCTTTGAATATACATGTTGTCAGTCTTGGTAATACCTCTTGGGTTGTGACAACTGGTCAGGAAGATATGACAGGCATCACAGTGTACCATCCACTCAGTAATGTGCACGCCAAGTTCACTGCAACCACTGACAAGGATGTAGGACTTGCGAGGATCGAAAAGTTGACCAACAAAGTCAACTCTGACAGTGCAGTCAGCTTCAGGGACAATGACCAATGAGTCAATGTTGTCAAAACTGGATCCCTTGTATGTGGACATTGTAATGGTGTGCAAGCAAATGTTGAAGGGCTCTGAGGCATGACTATAGAGGAATGAGGAAAGCAGGTGACGTGGCAGTGATGCAGCAGATATCCAGGATGTATGAAGATGCAGCATTAGACAGGATATCAGAGACCTCATTGGATTGGACATGGAAATAAGATCCAGAGGGCAAGAGGTGGTCAGACCCATGGGCATACACCTTTTTACCACTGCTATTGAATATCACGTTGAATTGAGATGTGGCACCACATCTGATCCACTGTGGCGGTGAGGGTGAAGTCGCTAATGAGAATGATGTTGAAGATCAGGACACCAAGACTACTCGAAAGCTTTTCTGCTTCTTGTTTGCTTCCAACAGTGGAAAACACTTTCACACTGAGTCAGTTGGCAATTCGAACTGTGACCAAACCAGCAGCTATGGAAGGAGGGGTAAGCTAACATAAAATTAGATATGCCTCTATTTACCTGAGGTACCATCATGAACAAGGACTGTCAAAGATGCCAAGGTAGAAGCACGCAAAACGAGGCCCATCCATGCTGAAAGGAACTTGACAGGCAGAGCCACTGCATCCACAGCGCTAATGCCTTTGGGTAACAAAACAAGAGTATCATGAGGGACCACAAGTATGCCTGCAGGAGTCCAGCACGTAATTCCTACCACCTAAGCATCCAAGTGTCAGAATGGAACATGCCCTAACTATAAAGGGCATACCTCAACTAAACCCCACAATATTTGATCACTCCAACAAATGTCAAGGCAGGCTTTGAAGTTGCACTAGACTTGATCCCCAGTGCCTTGACCTCAATCTCCACATCCGATACTTTGAGGGTGGGAGGGAAGTAAGCGGCCATAGTACTCAAGGGTCCCGTCAAGCCAGCAGCAGGAGTGGACATCTATTTGACTTCTGCACCACCATGGACAAGCTGGTGAACGAAGATGTTGCTGTTCTTGCCAATCTTCATGTGCTGCTCAAGAAGCAGTGAATTTTTCCGAAGATCATGCACAATCTTTTCACATGTAGCTTCATCTAGGGAGTGTCCTTCGAAGACACAGAGAAGACCCGGTACTCATGCATCTTCGTGATTATGCATGATGCAACACTGAGGGCTCCAATGATGGTCTTGAACGAACTGGAAGAAACACAGAGGGTGGGCTGTGTCAGCTTGGCATACAAGAGTACTTTCCCATCAATGAAATCTGACATTTGTATGATTGATCTAAGAATAGATGAGAACTTCCTCGCCAATGCAGCCAACATGAGAGGCTTGATGTCGATGTCTTCCACCTCCACACCAGAATCTGGGTTACATAATGAGAAGCCAGTTGCACATTGCTGAACAAGCTTACCACTCAGAGACAAGGACAACATCGTCTTTTCCAACAACATTTGTGATGGAAGCAATGTCAATTTGAACTGCAGCAAGATCAACATGGTGCACCACCACATTGAAACTAAAATAGTACATCAACACTGAGTTGAGCGCTGGATTGGATTTGCCCACCTAGTGAGCTGAGCGTTCACCACACCCTCACCAATGTTCCAAGATTCAAGAACCAATGACCTAGCATGGGGGTACTTGGTACATGAATATCCACCAGCCAACGCATCAAAGGACTTGGAGGACACCATGGTGACAAGACACTGAGCTTGGAGAATGAAACAGTATGCTCAGGGTTGACGATCATGTTTGCACCTATGTCATGTCAATACCTCATTCGCTGTATGAGTAGTCGAGAGTCTACTCACCCACGACCAACGCCTGGTCAACTTCTCCAAGTTTGAGCAAAGTGTAAGGTGCATCGCAGTTGCTGATGCTGAGCAGGCAATGTCAATCAATCAGTGATGTGTATCCAGATGTGTTGAGAATGGAAACAAAGAGACATACCAGTGTCTACCATCAACAAAGGGCTGTGCAAGTCAAAAGTGAACAAGGTGCGGTTAGCACACATAGATACACATTGTCCAATACCATTGTAGTTGTTAACCTCATGTCATTCACTGTCAAGTTCCTTGATGGTCATCAACAAGTTGCCAAAAAACACACCTGTATTGGAACCTCTGTAATCAATACCTGAATCTTGCAATGCCTACAAAACATGATCAGTCATGCTGACGGGAACACAGAACACAGGAGGCAGGGAAGACAAACTGCTTGGGCAGCTTCCAACATCAGCCTTATCATGGGATCAAAATTTGCCACTTCCTCGGCGGAGATGCCAAACTCAAGGGGGTTGAATTGGTCAGCCACTGATAAAGCCTAATTTGACCATGTGGTACATTCCTCGCCACCTGGCAAAATGTTGACATCAGCCATAAGGTGGAGGTAGAATGAACGGAATTGTTGGCATACCATATCACTCTTTGTGAATCCACCTCTCAGGTGGAAGCGTGACCATTCTGTCTCCTTATTGTCATGGTGTGTTTCAAGTTTGTGATGATGCAGCATGTGCATAGGCCAGGGTGGACATGTCAGGGGTGGGGACAGGGTGGTGGGCCTGTGACAGACAGAATCAGCACACTTTCATGGTTCATGGACCATGGATGGGGGATGGGACCTGCAAATTAATGCAAGTTGAGTGGGTGAGTGTTGTAGGCCAAGGGCGAGCCTCATGGCCTCTACGAATGCTAGGGGGCAAGCCACTGCACTAGCATCCAGGGAAGGGGACATTCAGGGGGTTCTTCCTGAACACCAGACAGCATAACTTGCCTACCCGAACGGGACATTGCATGTCACCCAAGCAAGGGTAGAAATTCAAGTTGGTTTACATATGGTTGGTTTATGTAAGCACGTCTCATGGATACTTGTCCCGCTGGCTGGGTGGCAGAATCGTCATAGCAATGGGTCGATGACGGTCGATCCTAACTCCGACCGACAGCCCCTTGCCATGACGAATCTGCCACAGCAGGGCTACGACTACCCTCCAATGTCAAGCTCAGCCCCTATCTACCCCCCACGGGTGCACGCATGTCGTACACGAGAGTCGACGTCGACCCATGAGCATCGTTGACCTTCCTCTTCGTGTCCGGACACTGCAAAACACAGGTGTTCGACCCGGAGATGAATC
This sequence comes from Xanthoconium purpureum, assembly GCA_038090075.1. NCBI lineage: Eukaryota > Fungi > Basidiomycota > Agaricomycetes > Boletales > Boletaceae > Xanthoconium > Xanthoconium purpureum. The sequence continues at coordinate 483 of JBBPMA010000289.1, read as the reverse complement.
GATGACTGTCGGGTGGGTCAAGGAGCTCGTATGGAACGCATGCCCAGTGCGTCACGCAGGTTCAGTGGTCATTTCCATGTGTCCACTGTGGGATGATTGCTGATTGCTTGCACTTGACCTGTGTTGGGTTCCATTCCGCCACCCGCGCGATCTCAGATTGGCAAGACGAACGTATGCCTGCCCCGTTGTATCCCCAGGTGTGGTGTTGTATTTCGTGCGTTCGTTACTTTTTATTTTTCCTTTCCTTCCTTGCCTGCTTTCCCCTAAAACACCATGAGGCCAAAGATGACGACAATGTCTACGTCGTTGATCCTCAGCGTGTATTTTGCTCTGGCTGTATGCTGGTCGACGTTTGGCTTGGACAGGCATCGGGTTCCCGACTACGCTCCCTCTGCGTCCAACGTCATCCCAACGATCGTCCATCTCTCTATTCGTCCCTACGCACTCCCCTCAGACGACCCTGCGGTGAGCGAAGAGACTCGA
>JBBPMA010000288.1:0-30691 GCA_038090075.1 Xanthoconium purpureum | reverse complement strand
CCATCATACCACACCCACCATCAATCCAAGGATCAGAGCATCCACAATACCATTGTCATGAGCAACCCAACCACGGCAGTAACCATAACCCACCTTTTTATTTATTTATTAATCTTCATCTCTGCACCGGAGGGTCTGGCACTGGGAAGATAACCCGCTAGGACCACCCATTGGGCACTTTTTTCTGGTTTGTCGGAAAGAAGAGCTTATCGACCCATTGGCATGCGACTGCCGCAATTGCAGAATTGTTATCTCTGACAAATACTACTTTTCAAGGAAGGTTCTTCAGCTTAGCTGGCAAGTGCTCTCGTGGCGTCCGCAACCCATCCAATGGTACCTCATGCCTGGAACTGATGGTTACTTGAACACATAGATCTCTTCGTCAAGTATGAGTGTGCTGTCAACACCAGGGAAGTTCTTTGGCGCAACCCAATAGTATGGAGGCTCCGCAACCTTTACCGCAGCCCAGGTCACATTAATGAGAGTAGATGTCCCTGTTAGCGGGGAGACACCATCTAAGCCCTGTATCCAGTGACACTGCATGGTTTCTGCTGCTGAAAGGTAAACGTGAAACCAGGATTTGTAGATGTACCCAGTGGCTGGACGAGTCTCACTGGGTCGACTCAGAGCACGGAAAAAGTCCAGCTTGATAGCAGTGTCCTGATGTTGGAGTGCCTCCCCAAGGAGGCAGTGAAGGGTTGGTGTCAGTACATAAGAGCTTGTATGTGCATGGACGATCCTGGCCCTTAGCTTAGGCCGACAGAAATAAAATCTTGATGGGCCTTCTTCAACGAGGTTCTTTTCCACCATTGAAGAGATCGTGATCCAACATCTTTGGACAGCCACCCCAGTGGCATCACGGTACTCCCCCTCAATATCGTCATTGTGCACATCATTGTCAAGGAATCGCAGTAGTCTTCGGGGAACACCACCCCACAACTTTACAATAGTGGTCATACGCTCGACAGGAAGATTCAACAGCTTGCTGATCATTTCGTTAAACCAGTATGAGTGGAAGAGCACGAGTCACTCATGCGAGGTCTGTAATTTCCCGTTCGGACCAAATATCCATAACATAGCACTCAGCATGAGCGTACTTGCTCCATTGCTTCCAACAATTCTCCCTGAGTGAGGTACTCTGGATTGTTCTGACACGACTCAGGAGACCATAAAAGATGGGGTTGGAACTCTGAATTCCTTCGTTCAAGTCTGAGAGAGCCCACAAAGGGCCATGCTCATCCAGTGGTTTCACGTCATGAATGGAGTGGAATGTTGCCATATCTCTAAACAGGACGTAGAATGGGGCAGCATTCATAAGCTGCCAGGCAACCGGGCGTCACTTCGCGAGACATGCGATGAGTACGTAGGCAAGGAAAAGCATCTTCCCTGCAGGGAGAAATCAAGAACATACAGGTTAGATCCAAGTGCTCCAAGGAACATCGACCATGACTTACCGATACCAGGTTGTCCTGTAACATAAGCCGCTCAACGATATGCTACGTTTGTCTCTAATGCACCCAGTGCAATACGATACTCCTCTCTTATGAGTATCTTATCGTGTTGAACGGTCGATCCGAAGAGGAATTCGAAGGCATCCATATACTGTGTCAGGTCGACGTAGTCGACTCCGATGCGATTATCCTGTTTCAGAACAGCTTTGGCGTTACCCCAAACCGCGCAGGCAAATGCATTCAGATTGGCAACTCTATGTTTTGAAACAAAGTCTGCCGTTGTACAAGGGCGAGAAGAGGTGTTGATGGGAGCGGGGATGAACGCACGTGTGGGGTACCACGTGACTTTGAGGCGTTGACGTAGTGGGTGTGTGCGGGTCGTGCAGCTGCAGCTGCGTGTTTGCAGGTGCCAGTCCGAGGCTGGCAGTGAAATCTTCTTGACAAGTGACCATTGATGATTCTTTCCTCTTCTGCTCATCAAACCCGCCGCTGGAAACGCCCCTCCGCCATACACAACAACTCTCTCTCACCCGCTGTCGTCTCATTTGTCGTCGCACAACCCCAACAGACACGTTCCCTGGTCGTCGCAGAAGACAAGTTACCCGAGCTTCTACGTAGAGCCATGCCACCCGGTCCTACAGCCATTGAGAACAACGAGCAATCGCCCACGACCGACTCTCCAGAGTCACCTCCTGTAATTGCTGTCCACGAGTCCAACTTAGGTGCGCCTTCGATCGCTCCTCTCTTCGCGTATCTGATAAATTACAAGTGCATCAAGATCCTATACCAGATACTTCGCCAGTCGTTAACTCAGACCAAGCTCCTGTTATTCCTCACGCCGATCCGCTCCCACCCCCTGTGCGCCCTTCAAGCACTCCAGCCGCCGGTGCGCAAGACCCTGCTCTAACCAAACGCTCGTGGTTCAACGTGTTCTCCTGGTCGAGCAGCAAGGAAACCTCTGCTGCCGAGGTCAAGGATGAAATGGATTTTGTGCCCGACGCGCCACATACTGTTCACATCTGTACACTATCGTCAGAAAACGAAACCGTCCAACAGGGGGACCTACCCGGCGTAGTCGCAGGTTTCACTCCTCGTAGCGACCCTTTACCTCTCCCCGAAGGCTCCATCTCGCAGCCAATGTTCCACACCTCTGACTGCGGGGAACAACCGGTGTCGCAGTCCCCGCCCAGTCCTCTATCATGCCGTTCTCCAACACGTCAAATTCAGGAAGGTACAAGTTCCGCCTCCGCTCCTAGCTCTGCGACCAGCGTTTTCGCTATCAACTTTCCCCTGTTGGCAAAATCCAGACCTCAACCTAATGCTGTGGTTACTCCAGGCCCACAGGAACCATCCGCTGGTCCCGCTGAAGAATCTACCATTGCCACGGCAGGTATGGGCGCCGTTTCATAGAACATTTTGGATTTCCTCACCACACGCTGGTTAGATCCCGGAGTCGCTCACAATGCAATATACATCAACGTAACCGAACTAACTCGAACGCCTTCCACTTCCACGGTCCATGTTTCAGAATGCGGCAATCAATCTCCTACCCAGCTAACCGCAGTAACCGAGTCCCGCACGAGTACATGGTTATCGTATCTAGCATGGAACAGGTGGAACAGTACCCCGTCTGCCGTCCAGACAGACACAAGCGCGCAACGCACACAATCCATTGGTGCTAATTCCTCTTCGGCAGCCCCCGACCAGCCACCCACGCCAGAACCCAACGACAACTCAATGTCGGGAGGCGAGACCATGGCTCGCGTGGATGTGAAATCGGATACCACAGAGCCTCAGCCCCCCTCCGTCCAGAGCGCAGAGCCCCCAGAAGCTACCCAGAGCTCTACATGGTACGCACCTTGGTCCTGGTACCAGTCAGCGCCATCAGCCCCCACCACCGTCGGCATAAATTCGGGCTCTCAACAAGATCCGCCTGTCCAGTCCAAATCGTATCCAGAGACCGAGGAGATCCAGACCATAGGAGACTACGGTGTCCACTCTCGTCCCGACAGAGTACCCCCCTCTCCGCAGGATCCGTCCGCTAGTGGATCCGATTACGACAACCCCATTCAGTCGGTGATCTCAGCGAATCCGACAGGATGGATGGCATTCTTTACCGCAAAGGCAATCGCAATGAAATCCGTAACGTACGAAAAAGGAGAGGGAAAGATGGAAGTTATGGAAGTAGATGACGAGATGGCTCCAGAGCTAACTACTGCGCCTGCATCAGTACCTGCGGTGACTCAACTATCGCCGACTCGAATCGCGAACCCACCCACTCGCGCGCAACCCCACACGTCGGACACCCTGCCACCTTCACCTACACCTCCCAAGAAATCAGATGACAAGCGGTCCCCTATACCTCACACGGCAACTAACCCGGAAACCGTTGTAAATGATACATTGAAGCGGCAGCCATCGCCGACGCCATCCAAAAAATCCAGCGTAAAAACACCCACTTCACCGCCACCGCCAAACCTCGTCCTTCCCACCTGGAATGACACGTTTTACACGTTGCCGCGATCGGCATTGTTCTGCGAGCCCCCATCCGCCCTATCGAAGACCCTACAATACGTCAGCGGTGTCCTATTTTCTCGTGATGAGGCTCCTTCGAACAAGGGTAAAGGCAAAGCAAAGCAACCTGTTTATTCACCGTACGATAAAGCTCTCCCACGAACGTGGGATGTGGTCGGTGGACAGCACGGCGTGGACATACTCAAAGGTTGCAAGAGGATTGTCATCATTGGGATCCATGGATGGTTTCCCGGTGGGTCACCGCCCTGGATGTGTCATGAACTCATACTCACGAGAGGCGCTTTGAAGGTACCGTCTTGCGTACACTGGCCGGCGAGGTTAGTACGCCGCACTACATCGCATGCAGTATTTGATTAATTTCTTTGCTCAGCCTACAGGGACAAGTGCTAAGTTTATAAATGGGATCGTGGACGCGCTGGATTATTTCCAGGAAGAACACAAGGTGAAGCTCGACAAAGTCACCAAGATACCTCTAGAAGGTGAAGGGACCATCAACCGCCGGGTTGAGAGGTATGTTGTCGCTGGTTTTGACTCTGCGCCTTTTGTCTCCATGACGAGTCGGCCTAAACAGATTATACCAAAACCTGATTAGTAATACGGAATGGATGGAGGATCTTCATGACGCCGATGCTATTTTTATCGCAACGCACTCTCAGGGATCAGTGGTCTCAACACACCTTCTAGACCGTCTTATCGCTGATTGTCATATCCGGACATCCCTCAACGCCGATGCCTCTTTTCTCGCAAGTGGCATTGTATCCGGTTCGGTTGCGTCGGTGAGACCTCCACAGCGTATATGTTGTCTCGCACTCTGTGGCATTCATCTTGGGCCGTTGCGATACTTGGGCACGAGTTCATTGGTGCAACCCTACATTCAGGTACGTCACATAATGCCTCGGTGTGAATTCCCGACTTACGATAATCTCAGTACTTTGAATCCACGGCCGCGAGAGAATTGTTTGAATTCCAGGTGCGGTTCCTTCAGGTCCAGGAACACATGTGTCATTCATACGAACGTTGTGATATCAGAACACGGAAAGCGCTATATCCCGAGACTACGTAAGGGCCCTTCGAAACGTCCTGGATAATGGCGTATGTGATCCAGCTGTGCCAATGTTCGCCCGCGCTTTAATCTATCACTTAGATCAAGATGGTCTACATCGCATCGCTCAACGACCAGGTCGTAGGGCTATACTCAGGACTATTCACATCCGTGTCTCACCCCTTGATTTTACGCGCGCTCTACATCGATGGAGATGCATACCAGTGCGTAAAAGGCTATTCGGTATCTCCAAAGTGATTAGCTAATCAGGTCATAGCCCTTCTGATTTTCTCTGCAACTTGCTCGTCCTGCTCTTGCGCATTCGGAATGCAGGACTCTCCGATGGCGGGCTCCTTACCCACCTATCGGAAGTCACTGCGGGATCATTGAACGGCATCGGGCATTCGACACCATACGAGGAACGTGCCACATACTCGTAAGTCATCTCCAAATGCTTCCTGTGATCCGGCCCGTTCATTCGTGGCAACACTACAGTTTGGCAGTAAATTACCTGTTCCTCACCAATAGCGGTTCAGGAGCACAGGTTGAATTTGTTGAGGAACCATTCAATGCTCTGACGGAACGGAATGATTACGAAGTGCGTCTCCGTTCCGTACAAGTCGGTGGTGGCTCGCGCGACTCACCTCCGAATACCTGTATACATAGATTCCGTGGGCGCTCCGCGATCTCATCGCAAATGAAAAGGTCGCTGGCCTCTTTTCCGACGAAATCGTCGCGTTACGAGACGCCTTCCGGGATTGGCATCCGAAGACGAGCATCCTACGAGACGTGAAGAGGAAGTTACAGCCTATCCAACGCCTGTCCTCCACTTTGATGGCTTCCCATACTAGCAGACTTTGACACGTTAGACGGCGCCCATTTTTCTAGATGCTCTTGGCCCTTGCAACGGACTATGCATTCACACACATACACCATATCGTCATCCTCACATGTTCAGTTGACTCCACTTACTCTCACAAGCATTTCACGCTTTCTCAGTTCCAAGGGTGCACATTCATGGCATCACATGGCGTTGTAATTTGAATCCTATCTATTACGTCTGGGAATCTCCGGCTGAGCTGTTCTTACTTATCCGTGAAGATGGCAGGTCCTATTTCTGTTCATGGAACGCCTGATCACGTTGTGGGTATTTATAGAGAGATGGGAAACGAGAAGCGTGCTGCGTGGCGTTGACGACTTCTTGATGGTCAGAACATGATGTGTGTTGAATCGTGCGTGAGCGCAATATTTTAATTGTGAGATTTATGAAAGAATCTGTTCCGAACATCGGCGCAGGGTGTTTCGACTTTAGCGGTACTCTGCGCCGCAGTCCCCGATTGTGCAGATCATAAGGCGGCCGTTGGACTGTGCGAGCACTGCCTCGATCGCGTTCTGGTCCTCCTCTGTCAGCGTGAATTCAAAAACGTGTTGGTTGTCATCTGGATGTTCAGAAACGCCCAATCGAGCACCTGGGAAGGGGAAACGGAAAGAGGAGGCGGAGGTGATAGGCAGACAAGCAAGGACAAAGATAACTTAGAACCCGACCCGATGGAAGATCGTGATAGCGTTCGTACCTATGATCACGGCGCCGACGAACGGATGATCAAGGACCCAGCGTGTGGCGACGTTGGCGATGCTCACTCCACCGTGGCGATCGCCCACATCACGGAGCACTGCCAGGAGAGTCTGGAAGAGGGCCCAGGTGCCCCATGCTTTCAGGATCACATCGAGATACTAAACGGGAGAACGCAAAACGTCATTGTCAGTATAAGGGAAAGTGAAAACTCGATGGTGGATCGGGATACTTGCCTTTCGTTGCGACGGTGTCAAGTTACCGGCGTAGAGATCTGGTTCCGGTTGGCTGAGCCACTTGTCTGCCAAGAACCCCCCGCACTGCAACAGGTACTTTGAGCAACACCGGGATCCGACACTGCATCAGATATAGCTTACGAGAGTACCATACGTGAGCAGTTTCATGTTGTGTCGCTCACACACATCTGCCATGCCGTGCAGGGGCCTTGTATCAATCAAGGAGAACTGTTAGCGGCGATGAGCCGCGGGCGTCAGGGGATCTCAGGGTTCTATCTTTACCTGAACCTGGTTCGAGACTATGGATCCGGGACCAAGCTGTGTACAGATCTCATCTGTACGTATCGCGTCAAAGTTACATAACCCCACTGCGGAGATCAACCCTTCGTGTTGGAGATCTTGAAGGAGTTGGAGAGCTGTTAGATAGCCTTTATCGGAATAGTCTTGCCAATGAAACTATAATCGCAGCAGAGGAGATGGATCATATAGGAGGAATAAGGCCGGGATGTGACGCGTACCTGGAGTAAATCGACGGACTGACTACGCATACGCTGCAAGCGGTCCCGCACCGCAGATTCCACGACTGCACGTGTTGGAACAGTGGGTCTGAATACACACCATTTGGTAGCACCAAATACTTGCGTGCTGGGCGGCAGTGCTTCCCTGAACTGACCCTAGATAGTCGCTCGAACCGCATGAACCAGGCCATATAAGAGATGACCCACAAAGAGGATTTCCGCGCTCCCATAGTGATCGGCTGTAAATAAATTCAGCGGTGACGAATACGGGATGAGCCCATTCAGATCTTACCCTAAGGAACCAGTAACGGCAAATAGTGAATGGAGATATGTGCCTGTGAGAAGAAAAACCATGGAAGAACTGGTGTTCCGCACCATATCTAAGATAGGCTAGTGTTAGACAGTGTGGAGAGACCCTGCAGGACGCTCGCACCGAATGCATCGTAACCACGTTCGACGTGTCTAGCCATGCCCTGACGAATCCTGGCTGCTGGCGCGCTACCCCATGCATTGCTGGAGAGTTGCCAGAGACCAACCCATATCCTTGGGACGATAAATGAGCCAAGAATGAATGTCTCCCTTGAAGAGACGGATTCCCTTGATGGCGACATAATGAGGAGAACGAGGGGTCCTGCAATACGAAAGAAACATGAGTAAAGAGGCCCTTATAACGGGTCTTGATCGAAACTCCGTCCAAAAAACTTTTGCGCAGAGGGCGCTTGTATATGTTGGCTCATGGATCATCGAACGGCAACGTTTGTTCCGACTCGGAGCACAGATTTCTCTGAAACCTATTCTGAATAGCCCTAGGGCAAAGGAGTTGTCAAACGGGGGTTGGGGGTTCAACGTTCGGTGATCAAATGCTTGCCGCAGACATGACACATGTGTAACTTGGGGATCTGTCGGAAACGTTCTAGCCGCAGTTAGGCTGTCCGTTCGGTGGATTGATCTAACGATCCACGCTTACCTGGGAGAATTTGTTTTTGTTTTTTTTTTTTGGATTTCTTCTGCCAATTGCAACGGGAAGAAAGCTCCAATGATATCCAAACCCAAACTTTCAACACCGCAACCTGTTGGCATTAAATAGATCAGGCCGGGCGCGGTCCTTCTTGTAGCCCGCCCTCCAAAGCTTCGCTCCATAGGCTTTCCAAAATGCCCGCCCAGATTACTTCCCACCCACAAGATGTCCATGGAAAGACCCTAGGACACGTGTATGTGGCGATCCCTTCTCTCTTCACTACACTACGCTGAATTGGACTCTACCATGGCGCTTCTTCCAGCAACCTCATGGTATGTCTCCACCATCCTTTCTCCTCCAGATCGTTACAATGCTACATGCTATAGGTCGACACTCTGATAGCTAACGCTACCATCGAGGAGCAAGTATCTCGTTGACATCAAAGCAATAACACGCACACTCACATCCTGGCAACAGTCTCCGTGCCATCACACGAACTCTGCTCGCAACTGGTACTCCCAGCCTCGCTGCCTCATTCACGGCAGCAGCCCGCGCTAGACTTCGTCAGACCAACGCAAAACGGATAGCAACTACCAATGGTTTATTCGCTACTGGGTTAGATGGGATCCACGTCGTTCCTACTCCTGAGCTAGAAAACGTCCTTGCTCGGGCTCGCTCGTTGTACGGCGCTGGCATGGGTTTTTCTGGTCTCAGTTTGCTCTCGTCAGTGGTGAAAGCGACCGTTGGTTTGAGATGGGAACAAGAGGGCTCTATGGCCAATATTTTGGCGGTCATTGATACGGACATTTGCCAAGCCATCCAGGTGGGGACTCAGATACCATATATGTCATTTGGTTTGCTCATCGGCGTCACCAGAGCTGTAAAGAAGAGCTCGAGGGTGGACGTGTGAACGACATTGCTGTAGCGCAGGAAACGATAGGCAAACTGTGGGGAAGTGTGGAAGAAAGTTTGAGAGATGTCGCGATTTGGGAGGGTGAATTTCCGTTCGAAAAAGCCGCCGACAGCATCGAATGTTGGAGAGTATGATGCACTAAGCGCATCAGTCTATCAGAATCAGAAAAAAAACGATACTCCGATTCGGGTTTCAACCGCATGTAGGACGTACTAATGGCGCTCAATTGAGACACGTCGCTACCCAAAGTGCATTCCTTGGGCCGCTTCAAGTGCCTGATAACAAGGTGTCGTGGGACGGCTGTGATTCTCGGGGACTAAATAAAAGGCGAGGGTCACAACGCACCGTTGATCAATCAAAAAGGAATAGCAACCAAATAAAATGAATTCAAACTGAGACTCGATAGGCTCGCCACATCCGTCATGTCCAATGACAGGGCAGGGCCACTCAACAGAGATGACTTGAGGCGCGAGGCTATTCGTATGATAGCCGGACGCGGGACAAACGTGTCACTTCGCGACCAACTAAGCCGCCGCGTCCTAGGGTGACGGCGATTGGCGTTGGGAGACGAGGCTCATCGTGAAGGGTGGTGTTGTTTATTCACCGGACGGAGCTGATTCTGGGGGACTGGTTTCCCTAAGATGCCGCGGAGCAAATCCATATGCAAAAGAAGATCCGGGTGTTGCAACTGCAGTTCCGGAATGTGAGACATACCTGGCAAGATCCGACGAGTTGCTCGACTCGGCGAATAGCTCAAGTTAGAGTCTCTCCACGTGTGTCTGTGGCTTGGCCTTGAAGGGCTTATCATGATCATGATGCGACTAGTCTAAGACGGTGTCATTAGCCCGCCTGCAGAGTCCTGTGATCGCGTGCCTTGCCAGCCAGTCTCGTGCTCATAACTGACGCAAGTCATATTGACGTTGGACGTAACCAGTGCCTGAGAGAATGGCAAGGGAGTAAGTATTGAAGGGAGGAGGGTCAGCAGGCACCAAGTTCCATGTCAATATCATGGCTGACAAAGTGTGAGTCCTGTCTGAAAATTTTCCCTGTTTTTCCCGCGCACCTATTCATGAGAGTTTGCACTCTCCACTTGGGAACTATTTTCACTTCCTCAGTAATGATGTCCTCGCAAGTAGAAATGCAATCCACAGGCAAAGTTCGATTTTGTACGTGACGCGTTCCTCACTGTGGCATCAGTGATAAATCAAGAACGGTGACCCATGACAGATATACTTGATGCATATTGCTAAGCCTAGTTATATCCTGTCCGAATGGCTTACTGAGCAAACTGAAGACTTCGTACTCTGATTCGCCAGTAAGCCCAATGTCGCATTGGTCGTTATAACTTAGGACCGTTATTCCCAGACGGGCTGATGCTATTAATGTTCCCTCGATGAACGCATTACTGGACCACATTGCCCACTCGCATTGATTTCTCATCCTTTCTGCACGGCCTTCTACCACCCTTGCCACTGCCTGAGCGGCCGCCCACCCATGATGCCTGCGAGAACTTCAACATCCGATTCCACTCTCGAGGGTGCGGCGGAGACAAAGCAGTCCCCTAGCAAAGACGCCGTCGACCCATACCTCGTCACTCTCGAACCCGAAGACAATCCACAGTGCATGTCCGCCCTCAGGCGGTGGATTGTTGTGCTTGTCATTAGCTCTGCTTCTCTCTGTGTGACTTGTGCATCCTCTGTGGTTCGTATCTCACGCGCTTGACCACTCTTTCGCGTCACTTACACTTGCTAAGGCAGCCTTTACAGAAGAAGGCTCTGCGCAGACGTTCCGCGTATCACGCGAAGTGACGATTCTTGGTATCAGTTTGTATGTTTCTGGCCTTGGTATTGGTCCTCTCCTTGTCGGTCCTCTCTCCGAGGTGTATGGTGCGTCATCGGTCTCGTGATCAAAAGCTTGGTAAAGCTGAGCTGTTACCAAGGCCGAAATATCATATATTGGGTTTCATACATCCTTTTCTTCATCTTCACTTTCCCAGTAGCCTTCGCTCCAAATATAGGTGGGTAGACGCCAGGTTTCGACGTCATAACCCCACTCATGAGAACACAGGCGTATTTCTCTGCTTCAGGCTAATCACTGGTTTCTGTGGCTCTGCATTCCTGAGCGTTACCGGAGGCAGTATCAGTGATATGTTCCCCGACTCCACTGTGGCAAGGTGAGTCCTGCATGCTCCCTCGATCCACCCGTGCTAATTTTATAGTCCAATGGCGGTCTATACTATGTGAGTGTGAGGGATTTTTGCATGATGTCACGATCAATTGTGAGACAAGGTCGCCTTTCATCGGTCCCATAGCTGGTCCTTTGATCGGAGGGTATGTATCACATTTCCACCGACCGGTGTCTGTCCCACATCTTTCCTGATTCCTGTTCGTAGATTCGTCAATCAGGTGAGTCCATACGTGGATGTTCGGCATGTGATATTATTTGATCACTGTCTTGGTTAGAATTTGTACTGGAGGTGGACCTACTGGGTTATGTTGTGTTGGATCTTTATCGAAAACGTACTGCTCTTCCTGGTAAGGCATGGTAATACCATCCGATATCTGCCATCATTGTTAACAACTGCTGCGTAATCCAGTTTATTCCAGAAACGTATGTACCTGTCATATTGAAGAAGAAGGCAGCCAGGTAGCTATCCAAGTCATCGGCATGTTCGTTTGCTCACATCATCATAGAATACGTAAGACTACGGGAGACCCCAAATATTATGCTCCGCTAGACAAGGTTCAAGGCAGCCTAGCCCGATCTATCATGATCAGCTGTTACCGGCCATTTGGTATGTTCTGAATAGCTTTTACATCATTGGGTTTCGAACTCAGTGATCTACAGAACTTTTGCTATTTGATCGGATGGCTCTCTTGTTGGACACCTGGTAATGCAAACCACACCCGATCAACGTGCGACATCAGCTGAATATTCCTGGGCAGGAATGCACTCGTCTTGGGCATCCTCTACCTTGCATTCCAGGCATTCCCAGTGATATTCGGAGACATTCATCACTTCGATGACCAAACGACGGGTCTCGCCTTCCTCGGGATAGGGATAGGCATGTTCGCCGCCATCTCCACACAGCCATTCTGGAACAAGTAAGCCTTGGCATTTCTCGAATCCCGCGGAAACAGGCTCACACAACCCTCAGACACTTTGCTCTAGAAGCCATCAAACATGATGGTAACCCACCACCTGAAGTCCGCCTGGTCATGGGTCAAGTCGGTGGCATCCTCGTCCCCATCGGTGCGTGCATCTAACGCCCACCCGCGCGCGCACGCGCTCATACCCATCTTTAGGTCTCTTCTGGCTCGCGTTCACTACGTACCCACGCGTCCACTGGGTCGCTCCCATCATCGCCTCAATCCCATTTGGCGCCGGCATCTACTTTGTGTTCACGTCCACGTTTACGTATTTGGTGACTGCTTACCGCCCAATCGCGGCATCGGCCATGGCAAGCAACAGCGCGCTGCGGTCCGCGTTTGGAGCTGCGTTTCCGTTGTTCGCCGGTGCGATGTATGAGCGGTTGGGTACGGTGGGCGCAACGGCGTTGTTGGCAGGTTTGACGACGATTATGGCACCGCTGCCGTGCGTCTTGTCTTTCCACTTGAGTCGGACCGTTGGGCTGACCGGACCCTCCTCTCTAGTTTTGTCTTTTATCGCATCGGCGGGCGGTTGCGGTTGCAATCCAAGTTTACCGCGCATTGAATGTGGCGTGTCCTTCAAGTCGACATATAACTTTTAAGAATCGAAGAGTCGAACGATACCTGACGCAAGCAACACCCATACTTGTAGAGCAAAGATACTGATACTTCATGTTCAAGTGGTATTTTTCTTTCCTGCACTACCCATGTATCTATAACCACATGTAATCAACTTTGGCACACCCATGAGGGCGGATTGATGAAGAGAGGGTATGGAGTATGTACGGTAACAATAGAAGATAGAAGGTTTGAAATACGCATAATGTACATCTAACGCTAGTTGCCTAGGAGAGTCAATAACATAGCCAAAAAGACGTGGTCGGACGGGTCGAAAACGAAGGGTATATACTGAACAAAGGGTGTCTCTCCAAGAAGGAAGGCGAGATGCGAGCAACGCCGGGTGATGAACCACACAAGAGCGAGCGGATGGGTAAGCTACATGTCCAAAGAAATCTGAGTCGAAACCAAGAAAGAAGCGCGAATGGGAATGCAAAGAGAGGGAAAAAGAGAAGAAAAGGACCAGCATAGATTGAGATATCATATCTCTTCATCACTCATAGCATAGAGACTTAGACTGGCCATATCGCCGAGATGTAACTCGTGTTCAGGTCGGAGCTGGAGGCTCGAGGGAGAACCTGGGATTTCCGTCATGGAAAAACTGGCGGTCGTGGGTGAGATGTTTCCTCCTCCAGACGGGAGTGGCGCCAAGTGGTGACCGTGGGCGTGCGAGTGGGCGTAGGCGTGCGACACGGCGCCATTCATTCCGTGGCTCCCGTTGCACAGACTCGAGCGCTGTGCACGCATCGGCGAGGGTGGGGAAGGAGGTGCAGACGATCCGGGACGATCATGCATGGTTTCTTCGTGCATCAACAACGACATATTCTGTGGCAGGTTTGGGAACACGGACGAGGACGTGCTCGCGCGGCGCCGACGGGGACGTGGTGCCGCGACCACCGGCGCCTGCACTGGCGAGTCGCCACGGCAAGGCGACGCCGCGCGCGACGACCGGGGGCTGCGATCCACCGCGAGTCCGCTCGTAGGTATGTGTGAGAGCGAGCGGGGAATCGCTGGTCGACGTGGCGCTGCCATCGGGGAGGGCAACAACACCGTCCGATCGCGTGGGGACCTCGAGAACGGCAGTGACAACGGACCGGGACCGGGACCAGGCGGCGGCGGCGGGCGCGGTGGTAACACGCCCGACGCGAACCGGTGGATCTGCGCGCGCATCTCGTCCAGCTCGTCCTCGAGCCCGCGGATGCGGTCCCGAAGATGGAGGTTCTCTTCCCGGAGCGTCTTGGTCGTCAGCTGGGAATCGGAGAGTGCGGAGAGGAGCGCCTCGGTTTCGAGGTCGTGTTTCTCTTTCATCACCTGGATCGTGGCTTGCTGGGAGGAGGACGTGGCAGATATTGACGTTAGCGCGGTCGAGCCTGAAAAGGTCGTACGCGGGGCGGAGAACGTCGGACTGCCCCATGTGTGGCCGCCCTCGGAGGGTGTCGTCATTCCGCGAGACACGCTGCCGCTGCGTCCCCAAGAGGATGTGGACGCAGCCTCTGAAAACGCCATCCTGGAAGGCACGAAACGGTCCTCTCGTTCGGTATGACCCCGGAGGGAGGCATATTTGCTGACTGTCGGTACATACGTGCTAGCGCTATCCCTGTCACCGTCCAGGAGACCCGCCGCAGCGAAGGCCTTGACGGTTCTAGGTCCCAGCCACTCCATCACTGGTGGTCGATTGGACAGCGAGGACGAAGGCCGTATCGAAGACGCTGAGCCGCCCGATGTGGGGGACAAGGGTACTTCCTCGACGCTCATGCTTCGTTTTCGACTACTGAAGAGGTGCGGCCGTCGCCGTCGGTTGACCTCCAAAGGATCGCCGATTTCGAGGCTGGGACGTGAGCTGGGCTGGCGCGCAGGGTCTGAGGCAGACCGAGGCGACGAGGAAGCTTTCTCGCTCTGAATCGGGGATGACAGAAGTGCAGAGGACGGATCCGTCAGGCGAGAAGTTCCCGGGGCGTAGGACGGCGTATGTCGATGTTGTGGCGTAGCAAAACGGGAACCAGCGAGTCTTCGAGGCGGCACGTCCGTCGATCCACGAGAACTTGCAGGTGAAGGTACCTGGGAATTCGAGTGCGTGTGAGACGACAAGGGCGATGGTGGCTGATGTCGCCTTTTCGATGGACCGCGCAACCCCGAGGGAGCCGACGAGCCGTCTGACGACTCGCTCGCGCTCGGTGGTGCGGTTGTCACTGAACGCATGAGACGCGGCAGTGAAGAGGGTGGGCCTCTTGCAGGGTTTGCACGAGACAAGGAGGCAGAACGCCTTGTGGGCGACGACTGCAAAATGGTGCGAGACGCTGACGGAGGGGCAATGGTACCAAGTCGGGGAGAGGTTCGCGGGGAAGCGGTGTCGTCTCCGTTTCGTGGACGGAGCGACGTAGAAACAGGGTGACTGGGGCTTCGTGAATGGGCTCGGGATGGGAGACGGTCGGCGACGGGATTTGGGCTATGGGATTTGCCATTGATCCTGTTTGGGCTGAGAAGTTCAGCGAGGTCCGGATCCAGTGCACCAAAGTCGAGTGCAGCATCGAGATTTTCGTTGCCGTGTGCTGGAGTCACTGCAGCAGGGGAACGAGTGTCAGGGTCATCCACGCCCTCTTCCACCACGATACCATCCACGCCTTGTAACCATTCGCTGCCCGTCATGGGGTCTCCGAACTTGAGCGCGTGCATCACCTCGGCGGCCAGCTTGGAGGTCGACAAGTCGAGCACGGATGTTGCCCTCGAATCGGGGGTTAGGAGTCCGCTCTTGTTAATCTTTTCGAGGTTGAACGGAGACGTAGGCGTGTCGTCGTCGTCGTCTGCATGCGTCATGTCCCCAAGAAGTGGTATGTGTTTAGAGATGCCCGAGTTTTCAGCCTCCATGATGGTGGAGAGGTCAGCGCCGAGGGGTGGGCCAGATGATGGCAAAGGTAGGACTAGGGTCCGATCAGAAAACAAACCTCCAACGATGGAGAGGACATACCATAGCGGTCGTCGTCGCTCGAAAGACACAAGTCAGGGGTGGACCTGTCGCCGTCGCGACTCTGTTTGTGGGCCATCATTTCCGCCTCAAAGGACTCGCTGGGTCTCGCGATGGCGATGACCGGGGTTTGTTCCGCCTCTTGTGCACGCAGGTGAGTGGCCGAGCTCTTTCTGTCATGGGTAATGCGTCGCAGAGAACCAAAGTTGACAAAGGATGGTTTGGGTGTATGGAGTGGTCCGGGGCTGGGAGGTGGATTGGACGTCTTGGCTGGTGCAAAAGGGAGCAAGTTGCGAATTGAACGAAAAGATGGGATGGACGACGAAGCGGGTGTCTGTGGGGAAGTCACAGTGCTAGTGGCTGGCCGGCTGTTGCTTTCTGAAGTGCGCCGAAAAGTGGACGAGATGGAGCTGCGGGATGGGCGGGGCGTGACGACGGGGATGGACATGGCGAGTTCTGCCATGTTGAATGAAGTCGTTCAGCTCGGGGCGAGCATGCAGCGGAGAAGGCCAGCTTCACGGTCAAGACTTGGACAAGAGTCAAATTCTTTCATCGTCGCCTGCCCTTTTTCGTAGCCGATCAGTTGCTTGACACGTGCTCACTTTCGGCCCCGCTAAGACTATGTGGGGTATAACAATATTCCTACACATGAGGACAAAGGAGAAATTGGGGGCAATATAAGTACATGACTGCCACACAGTTTTTTCTTTTCTACCCAGTCTGCGTCGGTTCTTCTACTACTACCGGATCATCCTCGCTCGTCACGAAGGTGCTAATAACCAAATCAAGAGCTGTTCGATAAATCAACAAGTACACACACCGAATCTACTACTGACCGCCCGACGCGTACGCATGTCTGGTCTGTCAGAAAGAATACCTTGCCCACGTATTGTTTTGCACGTCCTGCACAGATCGTCTTGCATGCCAACAAACACCAACCTCCTCGTTCCGACAAACCCGTTATTGGTGACCGGCGACGACCGTTAGATCTCGTCCACCAAGACGAGGGCGCTATCAATGTCAGG
The DNA here is from genome assembly GCA_038090075.1 of Xanthoconium purpureum. Taxonomy (NCBI): domain Eukaryota; kingdom Fungi; phylum Basidiomycota; class Agaricomycetes; order Boletales; family Boletaceae; genus Xanthoconium; species Xanthoconium purpureum. Next base: position 13,711 of record JBBPMA010000288.1, on the reverse strand, counting down.
GAAATCCCTGGCGGGGGAAACTGATAGAATGGCGTCGTCCAAGACATGGTACATTCGGAGTAGTAATTCGATAATGTCCGGGGGATCACCACCCCATTTCTGCGCAAGTTTGGTCATTCAGGTTCAACAACACGCTGGTCCCGTTGTCAGCTCTTGCCATAGTCGAACGCGTGTCACTTACGCGAGCTTCCTAATTTCCTCCACGGACTTAACACCAGCTTTATACGCCACCCCTTCCAACGTGAACACTCGGGCGGGGTCGCCTGAATAACTCCCATGCACTTCCGGAAATGCGAAAAGATGGGGCGCGGAATTGTGGTTCCCTGGTTGGAGTCACAGAGGTCATGCATGCGTCGATGCTATAGAAGAGTCGTAATGCAACGGCGTCTTTCTGGCAGAAATAGCACACGGTGAGATAGACGAGAAAAAATGTTTCCTAGAGAAATGAAAGTTGAAGTTCGAAGATACACTACACGGGGTTCCATACGCACCTATGCCAGGATCCCCTGTAATAGCGACCCATTTAGAGTACCGAGGCTTCTGTAGCCCTTCCAGCGCAACGCGATACCCGTCGCCCACAAGTATGAGACCATGCGGTGGAGTCCCTGTGAGGCAAAGTAGGACGGCAAGGAGATATTCACTGAGGTCAACGTATTCAGTGACACCCGCCGGGGAAAGCAGCCTTGTCCAAGAAACGCTCGGGATGACCCCGTGTCTCACAAGAAAACTGGTTCAAGAGTTCGTCTCTCTCGCCTGCGAAATGCATCAGAAGCGCCGGAGCAGAGCGGTATGGTGGTTGTGGATTGAGTAGGCGTCGGGAGAATCCGTGTGACCGTCGCGTACAACGTTCAACTTGCGTTTCAAGTTCTGGCAAAGCTCTCCATGGCTTCCTTCTTTCGCGCTTACAAGTTTGCCAAACGTCCTTACTACCCCGAGTTTTATGTTTGCTCATGATACTTTTGTAGTGCAGCCTTGATTCAACGACCTATGCTTGCGCAGTCTGCGACTGCAGCATTGCTATTCGGCGCGGGTGATATAATTGCCCAGCAAGCCATCGAGCATCAAGGGAAAAACCACGACGTGCGTCACTTCCACCGTGACTTGGGCGAACTTGACGCGAGCAACCAACTTCTTAGCTCATGCGGACGGCTCGACTGACGTTTTACGGAGGTGGTTACATTGCCCATTCATTTGATGAACGTTGTGATACTGAAACAATCAATAGGTGCCCTCTTTGGCCCTGCGCTCACGAAATGGTACCAGCTCCTCAACCGTATCAAATTCGCCAGCCCGACGCGGGGCGTGATATACCGCGTGCGTCTTGATTAATCTCGTCTCGGTTCATGCAGCTAACGGGTACGGTACAAGGTATGGCTTGACCAAGCTTTACTGACCCCCGGTAGGACCTACTGATACAAAGTGACGTTGCACGTGTTCACATTTCGCAGTTGCCGTGGGATTCTTCTTTGGTACGATGAGTATCCTGGAGGGTAAAGGCACGTCTGGTGCGGTGGAACGCATCAGTGAGGCAAGTTGTGCTTGGTCGCACTCTCTCCCCGCCTTTCGTCGCTCATCGTTGCCTGCAGAACTACCAGCCTACGTTGATCCGTAACTGGTGAGGGAGAGTGGTCACTGTATCCCCGCCCTGTCTTATTCCGTGTTTCTAGGGGCGTCTTCATCCCGGCGCAAATCATCAACTTTTCGATCGTACCTCATCACCTCCGTTTCGGCTTCGTTAGTGTTGTGAGCTTGTTCTGGAGTAAGTGGTCTAGAATTTCAGGGCGGCGACTTGCTCATCGCGTTTGACAGACACGTATCTCAGCGCTGTGAACGCCCAAACACGTCAACAAGACAACTTGAAGGACAGCCATACCGATTGATTTCATCCGGTCTAGATTGCAAACGTCGCCATCCTGTACATCCGCTAGAGATCAAACATACCCGCATTTCATGTAAATATACCCTTTATCACACTGAATCGGTATCTTGACCTGAAATCAGGGTAGCTCATCGGACTGGGACCTTGTCAGGTGCACAGGAGTGAGCGACCGATGATCATTCCGCCAACTTGTGGTGATGTCCTGGATGTTGGTTCCTGGAACGTTCTTCTAGCTGCCCATTGCGAAATTCGTGCCTTGATATTCTGGAAACGACCTCGGGCCTTTCCGTACATACTACCTGCCAGTTGGGTGACCCGGGGGCCTTGGGTCACCAGAATAAACATTTACCTTTGATTAGCGCGAACATCGTAACCCCTAGATCTGTTGGTCAACCATACGAAGCCGTCGGGGTCGTTGCAACCCCCAAGGGCATCACCCGTTTAGACAAAAGACGAAAACGCGAAAAAATTCTCTTCCATTCCGATGGGACGGGCGGGCGGCGCAGAAGATGGCCCTGACCCAACGTGTAGCGCAAGTCGATCCGAGTCGTATCGTTACCGTACGCCTGGTCGCATGGGAAACAAACCGGCTCGCGACAAGACGAACGCACGCACGTGTATAACCTTGCACATCAAGTGATGCCCTCTTCATTGCTTTGCTTGGTATAGCACCTGTTGAGCGGGCCGGCCAAAAAGTCAAAGTCAAAACCGTGAGATCTACCAGACTTCTTATCTATCTTTCAGGATAGGTTCGGCTCCAGTTCTATCTCTATCAGGGAAGGAAAGTTGGGTCGAAGAAAGGGAATTGCCGAAGTGTCCCTCAACACAGTGCATGTCATTCGTGGTGCCCATTCGTTCGGTTAGGGGTGTCCGAATATGTCCTTGTTACGGTTCGAGTGTTATCTTTCGAGTTGCGCCCCAGACCTGCCAACGGTGATTCCCGTGATAAAAAATACATGTCGCCATGGCGGCGCAGTGGCACAGATGTCGACCTGTGACGTTGGCAGGTGCTCGCTGTGAATTTCGGATCCGGACGCAATGAGTACATATAAGATCATCGAATTGACGGAAAAAAGGAACGCCTTATTCAGATGCAATGCATTCCAAGTCTGTCATGTTGCGCTAGACCTGAAGAAAGCAGTTAAGTGTTACGGAATCTGATGCCGTCGTCGAAAGGTACCACCTATAGGCGCGATGCTACTGTATCGGGTCACATCCTGGCTGTCAAGTTTCCTTCTATGAATGAAAGCTCACCACAAGTGGAACATTGATAAGTAACCGGGACGTGGGACGAGGAGATCATTATCTTCAGTGTCCGGACTTGTTACTGGCTCACTGAGTTGCATTTTGCGGCAAAACGATGTTAAAGCGTCAGTGTGCATCCCCACGGAAATTCGGGTGGCGTCTCAGCAAAGTTCAACGTAGTTGAATGGTAATCGCACGTCTTCATGTGCGTTCCTTTCGACTCTGACATAACTCTACTGTTGGGTCACGAACTGTGGCAATGGGTTGAAACGGAGGCAGCACGCACCAACTCATAAAGATAGGCATCGCCGACTTGGGTTCACTGAAGGCCATGCGGCACCTTGACAAGAGCCTCAAACTGATATTTCGCGCCTCCTTTGCTGACTCGCTCTCGCTGGAGGAGGGTATACCTAGGTCCGTGTTACGCATATCCTCCTGAAAAACCCGGGCCCCGACGAGGGGTGTTTCCTCTGCAACGACAGCCGAACGAATGTTTAGGAAGAAGCCAGTCTCGGCACTGGCAGCACGCCGCGGGGACAGATAATTGAGCTCGTGTACGGGCGCCGCAGGATTCCGCGGATCTGTTCGAGAGCTATTAACGATATCGTCGTGTTTATCACCAGATCATTGCTGGACAAGTGTCGACGGCGCATGACACGAAACAATGGATGCGCTGTTCCCAGGCGAGAGCGCCACAAGCACACGCCGAACACAATGACGACTGCTCTCCGCGGGTTGTGGGGTTCCAGTGGGGTTCAGATTAAGGAAACGATTTACAAAACTCACGAACACCATATGGACTTGGATTGGGGGTATGGTGATGGAAATAGATCGACCCCAGACTGTGGCGATGACGCGAATGGAGGTTGGTCATCACGATGATGCTGACCCTGTTCATGTCAGACGCACTCCGATCGCACGAGCACCACCTCCCAACTCATCGAACCCCTCCAAGTCTATAAATTCGCTCGCCGGTAACATCGTTTGTGTCCGTGCCAAGGCGCCGAAGTGTGGACGGTAACCCGAAAAGCTTCCGAAGCGTTTGGATGACACACCTTCCACAACACCCAATGTCCCCAACCATGAACCGCCCACCACCACCCGTTCCAGACACGTACGACCCCAACGATGCCTTGAACGACATCCCGGGGATACACTGGGCACTCCACGAATTCCTTCACTCTCGCATGCTCGAGTCGGAGGAGTATTTCGATCGCGTAGACCCAAACAAGTGCGTCGTTAAGACGGGTCTTTGCGGCCTGCAGCTAAAAAAATCTCGTCAGGGAGAGACTGTATTTCGCGACGGGTTATGGGCTCATTCAGTGTGTCAAGGGTCTTATGTCATTCGAGGACAAGGTACGTGGCATGACCTCGGAGCGTCTTATGGGCGGTAACAAGGTACATTGCGGACAGGACCTTCTCTCAGCTATAAATCATACAAGACATGGCAACTCCATTGCCGCAGCCCACCGCAAACCCCCTCCATCGCTGGCAGGCCGTCTGGCTGGCTATATCGTTCCCGGGATGAGCAATTCGGGTCCAGAGTGGATCGCACAAATGACGCCAGTCGAGAGACACGCAGAGCTCGTTTATGCAGAGAGTTTGTATGAGAAGGTATACACGTCACTCCCTCCCACTTACACAGACGTTAACGTGGCCACCGGCAGAGTTTGCTTGGGGTTGTGTACTCTGGGGATTGGCTAGCGTTCATCAAGGAAGTGTGAGTATTCCCTTGTTTCAGGTAAGAAAGCGGCCTATGTTGGTTCGCAGACTGAACATGCGCACCACAATATCAATATATCGACAACTCGGGCGATACCTCGAAGCAGCTGACGCTGCGTATGCTGCTGCGCATGCCGGTGACGATGCACCAGATGGTTCACTCGAGGATCCATCTATCGACATAAACTTTCGTTCAGGCGTGTATCTGGGCGTCGGCATGTCTCACCTCATTCTCTCCTTGATGCCCGGGCGCCTTTTGACGATTGTTGAGTTATTCGGCTATCGAGGTGACCGCATGGAGGGCTTGAGAATGCTGAACCGAGCAGGAGGTTGGGATGCCCGTGGTGGGAGAAGTGTTATCTCTCAAGGTAGGCTTGCATGCTTCCACGCCATCTTGGAGCAGGGCTCAAAATTTTACCCAGAGTCTGAGGGACTTCGTCGTGCTATTTGTGACATGACCTTACTCATATTCCATCTCGTACTATCGTCGTATACTTTCGAAGGTGTCGATGTGACCATGGCCCGGAGGATTGTAGAATGGAACTTGCAGAGATTTCCCAACGGTGCATCCGGTGTTTCTGTACACCCTTGCGGAATTGCTAACACAGTTCCAGGCGTGTTCTTCCTCTTTGGTGCCGGTCGCCTTGCCCTTGCGTGTTCGCAACCTCAGCGGGCTTTGGAGTACTATGCCCGAGCAGCGCAAGCGCAAATGCAATACCGTAACTTGCACCACATCAGTTGGTGGGAAAGTGCGATCGCCAATTTAGCACTGTGGAACATTGAAGCTAGCAAAGAATGGTGGGATCGTCTTCGTGAGGAGGCTACGGCAAGTCTAATCTTAGTACTCGCGTGTGTATGAGCTCACGGAACCCTGCGAATAGTGGTCTAAAGCAACTTATGCGTATGGTCAAGCGGCCTGTCTGGCAACGGTTGGTGACCATGCTGGCGCTGCGAAACTAATGGAACAAGTGTCAGGGCTCAGGCAACGCATCGCCGGGAAGAGCATACCCCTTGAGGTAGGACATGGGTCCCTCTCTTTTTTTTTCGGGGGTCCGATCACTGACCTCGTGTTTGATCACGTACCGGTGGGTTTTGTCTACAGAAATTTGCTGCTCGCAAGGCGCGCAAGTACTTGGCTCAGAACAACCGGCTCGTCCTACCAGCCCTTGAACTCGCTTACGTCTTTGCTGCCATTGCTCACGCGCCCCGCCAGGTCGTGCTTGAGCGCATGATCCCTCAAGTTTACCAAGCGCTCGAAGAACTAGGTGTACTCGAAGTCAAGGGCATGAATGGGAACGCGCATTTGAATGGAGGGAAAATCAAGAAAGTGACCGAGAAGAATAATAAAAAGGCGAAAAGCAAGACGGAAGCGAGAGAGGGCTACTGGGACGATCTGTGTTTGACGCGGTTTTTGGAGGGTGTTTGCTGGCGCTTCGTAGCTTATCCAGTACGTCCGTTTACTTTGCTGACCGTCGACCAAATCCGCTTTGCAGGTGAAGCTGATATGACGTCTCTTCAGGATCCCGACGCGAAACTAGACGCAGATGAAAAGGTGTCCGTTTCTGTTGAGGAAGCTCAACGCCGGGCCATGACTGCGTTTGAGTATGTGTTCGAAAACGGACACAGGATAGAGCTTGACCACTATATCGTTTACTACGCCCGTGAGTCGCGTATTCTTTCGCTTCCGTTTTCCTCGCGCAGTCGATGGACTGACTGAACGCGTGAATAGATTTCGAGTACGGACGGCTACTGGCGCGTTCCGGTAGCAAGGAGAATGCCAAAGCCCAGTTTGACATGGTCCTGAGCGGGAAACCCCTGGAAGTCAACGCCGCTGGACGCAAAGGCAAATACAGTCTCGAGGTGCGTTCTCCCGGTCGATCGCCAACAGCCTTTTTCTCACCACGACGTCACAGAACGGCCTACACATCCGGACGAACGCCGCCGTGGATGCTCTAGAACAGAACCGACCTCTCTAAACGTACACCGTGGTGGTGCCTACATCCCGAGTTGACGGACAGTTCACCGACCATAATGCATATATAACTGCTTTGCTGATCTATTTACCCTGGACAGTCTGTTGTACTTGGCCTAATTTACCTAGATCTAGCAGCGTTCTTGGATCGTTTTTGCTGTTATCGTTTATCCGTTATAGATGGTTTCATTGGATGTGCACCCCCAACGGTCGTGACTGTCTAACAATGCGAACGCGCGCCTGGATGTGGATGTGCGAGAGTGGTGGCGGCAGATATCTGCTGCTTCTGCCACCAACAACCAGGCCCGAACGTTGTCGGGAATTCCGGCGAGATCCTTTCCGTATGCAACTTGTCAACGTGGGTCGAGTCGATAATAAGTATTGCATGAAACTATAGCACGCGGTATGCGATTAACCTTGGAATTACAGTCGGGAATAGGAACGACTCGATAAACTTGGGTTTCTCGGGACCAGGAATGATTGCGCCCGGAAGAACATGCTTCTTTATGTATCGGTGCTCGGGGGAGAGGTCGAGGATTATCCATATGTATATCCAGCAGTCGGACTCCTTTTCATAGATTTGCACCCTGTCGATCGATAACATGAGAGGCATATCAGTCGGCAGTACTTTCTGGTCGCAAACAGCATCGAGATAAGCGCTGTCACGAAATACATCGTCCTACGTCTTGACAAACCCATCGTCTGCCTGGAGCTCTGCAAAGATTGCCTGAGTTCGTTGCTCTTGGTATCGCATTTTCTGAGCGCTCTCAAGGTGTCGCCAGAGCGCCTGGAGTTGCGGAGCAATGGGAATGGTGTTAAAAACAGCACAGGGAGCCTTGACATCCAAGCTGCCACTGTTTTCCAACCTCGTCTGACCATACCGGGCTTCGTTGCATTCGGGACATCGGTCGAGATGAACGTATGGTCCGACAAATGCAGCGCAGGAGTCGAAATACATATCTTCCCATCTATTGCGTCATCTGGCCGATCTATACCATTCCCGTTCACGTATGGGGGTAGCGTGCCGCATTTGTTTCGCTGGCCCAGTCGAAGTCGATGAGCAGGAGTTGGAACGTCCCGAAACCCTCACTCACTCGGAGGGAAACGGAAGTAGAGTTGCAAGAGCACATATACAACTACCGTCCTCGATGTGAGAGTATCCTACAGCGATGGGCTGGTCGAGGAATATGACGTTGGGATTCAGGGTCGTGATGATCGTGTTCTTGCCGTTGTTGGCAATGCGGCAGAGCCCAAGCTCGAAGAGAAGACCCGTACGTGGAGGAGCTGCAGCCAGGGCCACCGTTATGTAAGCCTCATGACGACAGGCGCATTTTTCGGCGAGTTTCAAGTTCTTCAAAGAACCTGGCAAGTCACGTCGCGGCCGCGTCAGATGGACTGCAGAACGTGTGTGAGCATGGGACGGGCCAAAAGAAGAGATGTTTGTCGTTGGTGATATCGAGGTATCCAGCATACTGCCTGACGTCCGGATCGCTGAACCAGCTCGTCACTCGTTAGAACTTGAACGATAAGGCGTGACAGATATTCTATATAAGGTGGAAAGTAACATGTGACGGCGGCAGCCCACTCATTCTCAACTTGAACAACTATGGCGGCGACCATCACTCCGTCTTCCCTTCCCACGCTGAGCTCTCCTCGCGTCCAAAAACTGAACTTGAGTGAGTTGCCTAACCAGGACAGCGCCTACCAGATGGTCCTCCGGGCAGAACAGCACGCCGTCGGCCAGCGGGATGGAGTCTGGGATATCATGTCTGCCCGGATCGTGGGATACCTTCTCCTCGAGTTCCGTGAACGGCGTATTATCTTCGGCGATGCACCGTACTCAACACTTGACAAATGGATCACATCGACGCCTCGGGAAGCTAATGAAAATGAACGCGATGTCGTCTACCGTCTCGGCATGCTTCTCCGCGACGACTTCATCCGATTGTGTATGTTCATGGAGATTTCTTAACTCATTGCTTACGGTCACTCTAAAGTTCGAACCTCTAATGCCCCGTACCAAACACCCTCCTCTCACCCTTCGCGTCTCTCCTTTGAAACGTTGGAAGATATGATTAAAGACATACTGGAGCCGACTGGCAAGGATAATAGGACTCAGAGGCGGAAGGTATGTGTATTTGGTACAATCCTTAATCCGCGTTGATGCTGATGTTCAATAAGGCCCTGGCACGTGATGACTTCAGGTGCATGGTCACAGGTATGCTCGATCGGACTTCGGTCCGTCGTTGTCAGCCTCTGCTGGATGCGTCCCTGCGCGAACGCATCAAATTGGGTGAAGTTCAACCAGCCCATATTTTGAACGAGTCAACTATGCAAGGTATTGACCCCGAAGGGGCCAGCAAAGAGGGCGCGACGATGAATAAGGTATGGTTCCTTCACTATGGGTCGAGTCCTTCATTTCGCTCATGTATTATCCAGACTGATTATGCGGCCAGCGCTATGGCCATACTGGACTCTTTTGGATTCTCAGAATCCACTGAGGCTTTTAGACAATCGGGAGGTGTTCACGAAGTCTGGAATTTACTCTCACTGGAGCCCAATCTCCACAAATCATTCGACCTCTTGGAAATGTGGTTTGAAGGTACTCAGAAGGTGTGTTGTTCAGAGACTTGTAAGTCATGCCAGCTGACCCTGTGTGCGGCCACACTGCTACAAAATCTGCGTGCTATATAACTCGGACGAGGATTATATCCGCCGCATCTTTATGCGACCTCAACCTCATGTCGACGGCGCTCCTATGGTTGTTGACTTTACTCCACGAGTTGAGAATGCGCCACCGCCACCCGACCACCGTTTGCTTGCCCTTCATGCAACATGTGCTCGGGTCGCTCACATGTCTGGTGCCGCCGAATTCTTTGACCAGGTAGACCGGGATGTGGAAGAGACGGAAGTCCTAGCTTTGGATGGGTCATCTGCTCATCTACTCAGTCATCTTCTATCTCCGTTTGCCGCTGTAGAGGTTACGAGCTAGACTCGTGACCGATCCTTCAGTGCGGCAAGCCGTCACCAGGGGAGCCGTTTTCTTGTCCTGATTGATTCTGTCCCTGTGTAGCGCTGGCACCCTGTACAAAGGCACGGAACCGTTCCGAACGTCCTGCGAGACGTATCCTTCTTTCTCGCCTTCACTCGGCGCCTCGCGAAGATGTCGCCACCAAGTTTTCAGTGTCTTCTGAAAGGCTTTCTGAACACCTTTGCAATATCGACGACAAACGCACCAATATACCGTTGGTTCCAACATGGATGTGCATGGGTGTTTATGCAGAGGGATGGACTGACGAGATTAGACCGAAAATAACTTGGATTGCTGCAGGCGATGGTCATGACTGCTCTGCTGGACGAAATAGACAAAGTCTATGTTGACGATAGTTTGGCCTAGTTCCCCGTTGCGTACATATCATCAAGTAGCTACACTTGGCAACCCATATCACGCTTTCTCACTGGGGAACAGTTCAACGTTTCAACTTTCCGCCACACGCCGTCACCAATGTTTGCATGGCCTCCGAGTCTACTGGTCAGCCACCCCCAGAAAATTCCTTCCCGCTAAGCGTGTTCCATGCGGCGTACAATCAATGCCTCGCATTTGAGGCGGAAGCTGATGCGAATCGTGTTCAACCCATCAAGGGCTGTCCCCAGTCCGTAGTCTGTGCTCGTATCGTTACGCTTGGCACCCGCCGGTAATCCTCAAAGACAACTTCAGCGCGAGATCGCTGCAACCAACTCAGACCATGCAAACATTATGCAATTAGCCACGTTTTATCTCAATAATTTCATTCAAACACGTAAATCCTGCTTTCTCGTTGTCTTTTGCATTCACCTTACTATGCTTATGACATTTTCCAGTCAAGCGTAGCAGTGGGCCAACCCCGGCACCATCCGAGCACCCGTTTCGTCCATCATTCGAAGATGCCCGCGAACAGGCATTGGAAATGATGAAACAGGATAAGGGGGATAATCGCACCGCTCGTATTTTGTTAAGTTCACGGAGTTTCAGTGCTACTCTTCGCTGTCGTTTTGCACAGGCGATGGATCGCGACAACCGTCGTTGCATGATTACCGGCTTGGAGGACTATAATCGGCTCAATGGCGAAATCATTGTGCGAGCGGCGCACGTTATCCCACACTCTGTTAATAAGAATATCGAGGAAGGTACCGCAAAGGTATGTGTGCACGTCGTCTTCCTTTCGTCAACTAACATTGTCGCACAGCATCACCAATCAGGGGGAGTATGGGCGATTTTGACGATGTTCACGAATGAGAGCATCATCGAGGACCTAGTTGGTGACCGTATCAACCGTCCCGAGAACATCCTTTCGCTAAACATTGTCTCCCACCAATTTTTCGACGAGCTTAGACTGTGGCTAAAGCCCGTGGAAGTGCGTCCGCCATCTCTCCTTTCTTGTGTGCCTTCATACCAGTCATTAGGATGGACCACCACACACGTATCGTGTGTGTACTGTCAAGGACACTCTCAGACGCAATCCACCCCTTCCGGAACAGGTGACTTTCTCTACCGACACTAAGATACCTCTTCCCTGTCGCGAGTTCTTGGCACTCCATGCACTCCGTTGTGAGGTTGCGTGGATGTCTGGGGCTGCGGAGTATATCATGGACATTGAAAGGAGGATGGATGGTACAAAGGTCCTGGCCAAGGATGGCTCCTCTGTTGACCTCTTGATGGCAGCATTATCAGTTGTGGAAGCCTTTGAACCGGCAGTAACGTAGCTAACACCAGACACTCCTCAAGACTCCTCGCTTGCTTCACTCCGCTGCGGTCTGGAAAACTTAGGTATGTACGCTTGTCCCTTTAGGATCTCGAAGTGGACCTGGGACGCAGACGCATGTTGTCGTCCGGTTCGGAATTCGTGTACTTATGGTGTTGGGACACACAGCATACCGTGGGGGCGTTTGTGCGCTGTGCTGAGCAATAGAACGTGCTCGACAGCTCTTTGTCGTCAGTGTATGGTGCAAGCATCGCGGTGGGCCGGGGTAGACATGTATCCGTTCTTTCTCCCACAGGATCTGCAGGATCTGTGGCATATGGAACTGTATCTGCGAAAAAATTCCCGCGATTTTTTCTGGTGTGACGCGTGCGATTTCGTATTGTCGTGGACAAAGCAAATGTAAGTTTACGATGAAAATCTAGACTACAAGTGGATAGTTGAAGCAGTAATAACTTGGTGTTATGGGACCAGGGCACGAGCATACAATGAAGTAGGGTAATTGGGCACGGTGCCAGTGCAAACAGGCGGGCACGAAGGGAGGAGACGGACATGTCTTCAAGAAGGAAGACACAGATGGCAAGGCAGTGGTCGTCAGAGTAGCCAGCTAGACAGGAGGGTGCGGGCGGGAGTCGTAGGGAATGACACGGGTATGGTAGCGCCGGCGCTCGAACGGCCATGATCACGTAGGAACCTATCGGGAGTCCGGGGCGGGCGATGACGCACGGGCATGGACATGGTAGAAGGTGCTGGACAAGCGTTGATGCTCAATGGAAGCCGTCGGGGATGCACCGGTGCGAGACGAGAGGTGGTGCTTGCGGGCCGGTAAGTACGTCGTTGAAGTCGAGCCCGTGACGTCTAAATCGCACGACTCGCGCTCGGTATCGCACTGACATGGTCTATATCGCATGCGTCAACACCAGAAAGAATCGCGGGAATTTTTTGGTAAATACAGTTCCATAGTACGCGCTCGAGAGGCAGTAGACTGAGACGGAAATGGTCCAGGCGGGCGAACGAAGGGTGCATCCATATACAAACCCTCCCACATAGCGCGATCGTGAGTGATGGCACGGAACCACTTCGAGACCTGCAGGAAAGAAGCAATTGTACTCGATCTCTGGAAGCTACAATTCAACGGACAGAAGCAAACTTACCGTCCTGCATCGGATGATATCACGGGGGTCGGTGTAGAGAATGTGGGGAATAAGTTCTACCAGCAATATGCATTACTCCTTGCCCTCCAACACCATCCATTTATCGGGCAGTCTGAAAATGTAATGCTCTCAACGACGATTTCTGCAGCATCAAATAGATGAAGTACCAGATGGATATCATGTTATGGTTTGACCAGTGGTTTTACTCACTTTCCTTAACAATATTCGTTTACGGACACAAGAGCGGTGCCTATTTTTAACTCGTCTAACGTACATTGGAATAATAAGAGTTGTACAAGGCATTACCGCCATTTCCCGATGGCCAATTCCGATGGGTGGGTGTCATCGGAGAAGCCTGCAACAGGACGAGCAAGGTTCAAAGAAAAATAAACTGGATTTTCTGCTTTGCTTTTACCTTGTGCGAAGGAGCCTCATCGCGAGAAAATAGAACAAAAACACCGCTGACATATTGATCCGGGAGCTCGCGGGGCGATGCTGATCGCGGAAACGCAATTGCAAAAACGCTGGTTGACGCTGCCGAGTTAGAAACGGAGACAGGACTGGTATATTCGCACCACGCCAGGTGGCATTCCGGCTGAGTGGTTCGACTGTTTTCCGATGATACTGTACAGTATGGACAGTTAGCGCTTTAGCTTCGAAATGAATATGTGAAGGGTCTCATCACCTACGATTGTAAGTCGCGGCTCTTTTCTGGCCCATTTATCTTACACCTGCGTGTACTGATCCCTTCGACGATAGCAGATTTGGACCAGTAGAGCCGTCTCGCTCAGTTTTCGAGAAGAAACAATCTATATGTCATGAGATCACGCCGCGACGCGATCTGTCACAGACCCATTTACGCGTGACACGCGCAATTGGCTGTCACGCGCAGCCAACCTCTTGACTCTCATCGTGATGGACGACCACAACCCCCGCCCCCAGAAACGGCAGCGCACGGACCACGTCCCAGACAACGTGGATAATTCCGCGCTACCACCGC
>JBBPMA010000287.1:16015-30699 GCA_038090075.1 Xanthoconium purpureum | reverse complement strand
TTTCATCAGACGTATGGCGCAGATGCGGCTCTCAACCTTCATCCGATGCAGCTTCGTAAAGCTCGACGGCTGGTTGTAGATTTGATCGAAAGCCCGGAGCTTTATGAACACCATTACCAAGTGTGAGGACAATTTTGAATTACCGGTCACGTTTTGACACCCTTCACTTAGTTTCGGCATCGCAGTACCCCTCTCTGCTTCCTATGACTATGAAACGAAGGCCGTAGATGACCCCGTAGTACGCGCTTTCAAACATTTCGTGGCAGCTGCGGTCCCAGCAGCCATGCCAGAGTGAGCCGTTACCCTCAAGTTGTTTCCGTTCCGTAAGCTATTTTCCAAAACTCGTCACGGCAGTAACATTCACATTGGCTTGTTCAAAGTTCTGTACATCCCTGACTGGTTCCCAGGATCATCGCTTAAATGTGAAGCAAAACGTACCCGCGATCTGTCTATACAACTAACGGACATGCCTTACCAACACGCCAAAGAGTCCCTGGTGATATCCATTTGATATCGCACAGAACTCAGCTGACCATGTCACCAGGAAACATCCGGCCAACGGCCGATGACCTCGATGGTTTCAGACTGCCTCGCGCGCATGTCCGAGCATGCAGACAAGTTACAACGCGCAAAATACATTTTGGACCTGAAAAAGGCAGCTGTATCCTCCATCCTTGGTGCGTTATTGGCTCATGTAGGTTGTCAGTCGCTCACCTCGGTGTTGTAATACAGCCGGCGCCGAAACGGTATGCCCCATCAAAGAGTGCTGAGTATATCTCTCACAGCATTTTTTTTCAGACGGCCTCTTCCCTAATGGTTTTCACCCTCGCCATGGTTTTAAATCCCTGTGTATGGAAGCGCGCTCAGGCGGAAATTGATGTGGTCGTCGGAACTGAACGCCTTCCAGAGTTCGATGACAGACCTGCTTTGCCGTATGTCAACGCAGTTATTCGTGAGACCCTCCGATGGCAGCCAGTAACACCTCTGGGTAAAACATTGTTCTGCATCTGTACTAGCGGTCTTGACAATTAGATCGTCCAGGGACTTGGCACGCCACGTCAAACAATGACGTTTATAAGGGCCAGTACATACCAAAGGGTAGGTTTCTTCTTCAGATGGACGCTGAGATGATCGGACTCACCCATATATCAGGCGCAACCGTCGTTGCAAATTTATGGTAGGCTCCAATCTCTCTCTAATAGTTTGGTTCTAAAATGGTTCTGCTAGGGCCATGTCTCGTGATGAAGCTCGATTCCCAAATGCAGAGGATTTCACACCTGAGAGGTTCCTAAATGACGAAGGTACGTTGAATGCGAACGATCCGATGGACTTTGTGTTGGGGTTTGGACGCCGAATATGCCCTGGTACGTCGACACATGGCCCAAGTACGATAAGTAGACTGCAGTAATTGACACCTGCTTTTACTTTCATTAGGACGGTATACCGCAGATGCATCGCTCTTCGCTTGCATCGCCACCATGCTCGCGACGCTCGAGTTTTATCCTCCCAAAGATGCACAAGGCAACGACGTCCCTTTTCACGTGAAATGGGTGAACGGCGCCACTCGGTAAGTTGCTTTACGTGATGACAATATCAACCTGATTGCGTGGTATGATATCCAGTCGTCCGCAACTGTTCCCGTGTCGCATCTCTCCTCGCGCACATATGACAGAGTCCTATATAGAGCGTATCCACGCAGAATTGAACCAGATGTAAGTTCGAGGTGTTGTGTACCTGGAACGTTGATGGATGGTCATGATGGTTGCAAAGAGAAACCAGGTGGTTGACATACTTGTCTCGCTCCCTTGTCTACGCGACCCAGTTTTGAAGTTTCCTATTGAATTGAGTTTTGGGTTTCCGCTAGAAGGAGCACATCCGTTGCTCGTCCAAACTTCCATGAGGGAAAGAAAATGCGATCAATTCACCCAACTTATGGTAGCCAGTGTTTGCTTCGCCGCCAACGAAATCCACCACATTGAACAGTCTAGAATGGTCAGGGAAAAGGACTGTTGTTACCGCCGTTGGCCAAGTAGGTGGTGTTGTCTCGCAGAACAACTTACGCTTCCTAGCTTCCTACAGCAGATTCAGTGGGTGCCGCTCTCTGAGCTGAGCAGGATTACTTCATGTACGGATCGCAGAGCGGAAGAGCCACAATTCTCCGCTAATCGAGTCACCACCATTAGGTTCAGACATGATGATAGTAGAAGGAGACAAATTGTGTGTGATTCTGTGAACCTGTACCAATTGGATTGTGTAGATGGCTTAGATCAGCAAAGACCTCAACCTCGTTCTGGTGATACTGTACCACTGCAACGATGGCGCCCTTTCTCGAAACAGGCGAGTCTCATATGCGACATATTTTTCAGTTGGGCCGTCGTGGCTAGCCCTACTATCCTTTGCTTGATCTCCCCAATCCCGATTTCTAGTCCTTTGCTGATGTACCCATCACGGGCAATGGGATCGATACCCCCGCTTGTTCAGTACGTTCGAGTCCCATCAATCGTCATGGATGGGGGACAACGATCTAACTACCCTCCACACTACAACAGAGCTCCTCGAGAACCCGCATCCGCGCATGTCGTGAGTGACCTCGACGGGAACGTCACCGTACGTCCCAGTCCTCACTCGCCCCCCTCATGTCCGCCCCAGTCCCTAACAACACTCAGCACCCCTTTACAGAAAGTTCGTACCCGGTACCCACTGCATCAACCGGCCTACTGTCCCTTTCGAGAACAGTGATGTTGGAAAACATCCACGACCTCAAGTACCCTTCGATGTCTTTCCGTGTTAGTAGAACTTCCTTTGAAGGCGGTGGGCTTGACACACTGGTATGCAATGGTCTATCCCCTGGTTGTCATAGCACAAGTGAACTGAGTAGAAACACATAGAATATTTATTCCCTGATGGTACAAGACACGGTGAAATCGTCGAGGCATACAAGCGTAGGTTACTCGTCCCCGTCATTCTGCCCGGTATCGCTTCTTGTTTCCCTGACCTCAGTACTCAGCTGGGACGACGCTCTTATTCTTTTCGAGGAATTCCGCTGGAGGTCCGTTACACCGGCGGGTAAACAAGCTCAACGAACTTCGGGGGCCGAGTGATGCTACTCGGGATAGTGGGAACCTATGTAGGTACCGTCTCCAACTGGTTTGCGCTCTGAGTCACTGAGTATAACATAGATGTGATTGTGCTAGCTGCGGAATGTATTCCACATGGTTTGCAAGAGTAGCAGGTGCGGCGATTGGGCCAGCAAATCGCCCTACTTCCAAACCGTCGTACGATACAAAGACGTGTCTTTACATAATGGACGAGTCAACAACGCCTTGAGCGCTTACTGAATAGAACAGCTCGATTTCTTCTCTTCCTGCTTCCTCCTCTCTTCCGCTTTCCTCTGCTGCTCTACCTCCTGTCTCCTTAGTGCCTCCTGTTTTCTCTCCTCTTCCAGGACAGCTTGCAGTCTAGACAACCTCTCAGCCATCTCCCGCTCTCGTTCGTGCACCTGCCGAGAGACATTCCCGAGGCGATTAGCCTCCGTGATATGGGCCGGGTGAACTGAAAACTGTTCAACATGGCTTTCCGGTCTCTGGCGAGTAGCCGCCAGGAGTCGCTTGGTCTGTTCCTCCCTGTCCTTCCTCTGTCCTTCAAGGATCCTGCGTTCTTCCTCTTCTCGTCGTCTGGCTTCCTGCAGTCGCCTTGTCTGCTCCCTCTGCCTCGCCTCATCCTCTCGTTTCTTGCGCTCTTCTTCCTCCCGTTCCTTGCGTATGGCTTCTTGTAGCTGTTTGGTCCGTTCGAGTCGCTTCCGTTTCTCCTTCTCCTGTCGCTCGCGTTCCTCTTCCTCCTGCCTCCACCGAATGGCTTCTTGTATTCGTCTTGTCCGTTCCTCCTGCTCTTTCATGTCTTCCTCTCGCCGCCTTTGTTCTTCCTCGTATCTCCTGCGGGTAGCTTCCCAGAGTAGTTTAGCCTCCTCCTCTCGCTTCCTCTCCTCTTCCTCCAATCTTTCGCGCTCCTCCTCCTCTCGTCTCCTCCGCCTCACTTCCTGTAATTGCCTAATCCTCTCCTCTCGCATCCTGGTCTCTTCCCGTCTTCTTTCTTCTTCCTCGATTTGCCTGGCGAGTTCCTTCTGCTTCCTCCTCTCTTCCTGGATCCTGCGCTCTTCCTCAGCCACCTCCACCGCCCGCAACGTATCCTCCAACTCAGCCATCTGACGCCGGTGCTCCTCCTCAGCCTCCTCACGCTTCCGTTGCATCTCAAGCGCCTGTCGCTCCATCTCCGCCAGACGTTCTGCCTCTTGAGCACATACCGCACACTCGTCGGGCCGTTCAAAACGACACTCCCAAGTGATCCTGTGATGCCCTGCGTCACACATCGCGCTCAACTTGGTCCTGCACTGCGACACGTTGTGCGGGTCGAGCGACCCAGACAACCGACGGGGATGGCACTTTTTCGGGCATACATGTCCACAAGCAAGCGTGAACCCGCTGTTTCATTCACAAGTACCGTCAGCTCAGGGTTACAGCGACGGCAGCATATACAACTTACCACGGCTCCGTGCACCCGCCGTCCGGACACAATTTATCGAAATCAGCCGCACGCTTGAGCACGACGACACGCTCGGGATGCCCCTCGCACTTGACGGGGAATCCCTGGTAAACGTACTGGCCCTTCTCGAGGAGCGCAAAAAACCGTCTCCACAGTGCCCCTCCTTTTTTAGAACGTAAAAAGGTTTGGGAGTTACCGATCAGGATGAGACCGTCTCGGGCGCGCGAGAGGAGGACATTGAGGCGTTCTGGAGAGTCCATGAAGCCGATGGTGTTGGACTTATTCGATCTCGTGAGACTTGCAACCACGATATCGCTTTCCTCCCCTTGATAGTTGTCTATGATAGGCTAGTAAACGACATTGTACTCACAAACATGATCATGTTACTCACCTATAGTAGCCAAATAGATTCGACCTTTCTTGGCCTTGAGCTCAGACGGCGCAGAAGCGGATATCCCAGCACGCGTGAGATCCGAAGAATCCAAATCATTCAGGATCGGGTCATTATCCCGCTTCAGCGCATCGCGGAGATGATGAAGTTGGCCCAGATACGGGGTGAGCACGACAATGTCCTCGCTCTTGTATCCCTGTTGAGCGAGGTAGCGCACAATCTTGAGCACCATCTGCACCTCGTACGTGTTTCGCTTCGACGTTTTGGTGCCACTGTCTGCGCGGTCGCCGATGAGTGCGTCGTCGTCCTCGGGATGATTGTGGTCTACAAAGATCACGTTCGAATGTACTCCGCGGATATCTGAACGTTGGTGGGTAGATGGGGCGTCTATGAGCTCTGGGTAGGTGAGTTCACGGACGAACGCCGAGATTTCAGGGCGCATCCGATGTTGTGTCGAGAGCGTTTCGTGGGGGTAGCCTTTGAGGACCAGACGTTCGAAAAGCGATCTGTTCAAGTCAAGTCCTTCCCCGCTCTCAACAGTCAATCGATAGTTGTTCACTTTGGGGCGCAACTGTCTAAGCACAAGAAGGGCAGTGAGCGACGAAAAGTGGACAATACGTCGCGTACGTACTTGTGGTCGCCAATAAGGATCATCTGCTCAACCTTGCGCGACAACGCAGTCAGGATGTGAGCCTCGAGGATCTCCCCGGCTTCTTCCACTAGAAGAAACTCGGGACCGGCTTTCTTGATCGCTTCAGCATAGATAGCTGCCCCTGTGGTCGTACACGCAATGACCCTCTTCTGCTGCAAAGTCGCAACAGTCAACATCCCAAACTCCTGCTTGATCGCATCTTGTGCCTTATCATACTCGCCTCCAGCCTGACATATCCCCTCCGTGGCCGTGGTGATGAGCTCATGACGCCATTCCGCTAGCAGCTGCTGGCGGGCCGAGTGTTCCATACCCCAAATCCGAGCTGAAGCTTGGACGAGAGGGTCATCACTCAACGCGCCAGCGTCTAGACCCCGAGTCCACCGCGAGAATAGGTACCCGTCATCGATGGCTTTTCCGTTTGCCCCAACAAGTGTCATCCCGTCTTCCGTCTCCACCGGTACGCGAAACGCTTCGAAGAGATCGCCATGTTGAAGCTGTAGATGCGATATGAGGGTCTTGTCCTCGTTGATATCTAGCAGCGTATGAAAGTGAGTCTCGAGCCTCTTTCCTTGACCCGACGCGCTGCGTTTGTGGTTGTCGATCTCGCTCCAGTCATAGCGAACGCGTCCGCGTGGTTGCTTGTGGAGGGAGAGATGCTCCATAGACTGGTTTGCACGGCCGCCGAGGCGGACTATGGACTCGGCAGGAATATTATACTTGAGAAGGTCTCCGAGGAACTGGTCGAGGGCATGGTTTGTGTAGCAAACAACAAGGATCGTTTTGGAAGTCTTATCGTGTATGGCTTTTGCAAGGATGGTACCTATGAAAGACTTGCCGGTCCCTACAGGAATAGTGAGATGGTTTTCAATGCGAACAAGATACCGCTCACCTGGGGGCCCTTGAATCAACGAGACACATTGTGTGAGGCCGGAAATCAAAGACTTTGCCTGAGAATCATCCAAACGGATGGATGTAGAGAGGTCGAAAAGGTTTCTTAAGTCAACGGAGAGGTTCGAGGTGAACACATTGGCAATGTGCGACAGCGCTGCGTTATTCTGAGGGGTCGCGATTGTGGTCTCTGAGTTCCAAAATAGAACCTCTTTAGTAAGCGGAACAGAACCCATCTTCCGTAACGCGCTGAGCACAGGTTCGAAGGAAAACGTAGCAGCATCGAGTTGGAAGAGTTGCATATCCTCGGCAGTGGAAAGAGTAGTGAGCGCCTTTCGTATGTTGACAGCACCAGCGAGCTGGAGTACTATCACTGGGGGCTTGGAAGCCAAAAGCTCCTCCACGCGGTTCACTATCCCGAAGCTAATGATCTCTTGACCAGAAGCAAGGCAAACGAGGGATTGATGCTTCAGAATCCTCGAACCGCGAGGATCCCGTTTAAGAAAGTCTAACCGGATATCCTCGTCCTTCATCTTCTTGAACTCCTTAAAGTCATTGTCGCATCGCAGCCTGACGCCCCAGTGCGTCTTCCGGTCTTCTGTGCCTGTATATATGCCGACCATGTGCACGCTGCCAACGACGCGGGACCCACGATGCTTCCCCTTCTTTTGGGAGGTCACTTGTATCTCCTCGCGGACTTCCGAGAGCATCTCTTCTCGGAGCATCCGAAAGGTGCTGTCCAAGTAAGCCTCGACTGATGACTCTGATGCGTTGAACCCATCGCAAGATGGTGTACGGAGGAAGGGAGGCCGTTGACACAGGATCTCGTCAGCAGTGGGGAGGATGGAGATGTCATGATAGTTGGCAAAGTCGTTATCATGGCGTCCACCAGGCCCGTTGAGAGCGTCGTACGCAGACATGGAACCGTTGCTTGAGAGAATGTGTTGGATGAGATGTCCAACCTCTCTGATTTCGTGCCTGGACGACGCGGCGAGGCCATCCTCGATGAAAGGCTGAGCTGCGATGTCTCGGTAGGGAGTTGTGTCTTGGTTTTGTAAAGTCAAAAGCCGAGAGAGCACCCTGGCAAAGACCAACTGAGCGTCTTCGCTCAAAGTGCCCTGTTGAAACGCGCGAACGAAGGCTCCCAAAAAGATGGGTGGTTCTACGACATGGAACAACACATTGTCCAGTGCGTCACCACCTACATCGGAAGCTCTAAGGAGATATTCCAAGACATTAGAACCCAGCCCATTCATGAATTGAATGGACAAGTCAAACTGCATTGCGGATTGAACTGAAGACAGACCGTGAAGGCTCCCGATGATTGCGTTCAAGCATATCGCCGGGTCGTCCTGCGCGCAAAGCCCTTGTAGGAAAAGTGCAGCGCCGCGGGGGTCAAGTTTGACTGAGCCAGAAAGCACATCGAGGAATCGTTTTTTCAGCATTGGAACACGGCTAGAATTCGGGAGGGAATCCATCAGGGTGAGACATTGGAGTCAATGGTCGAGCGAATGGTTTGGTGGGGCCCCAGTTCACACACGATGGGATGCTGTGCGGTTCGTCATTGGCCTGCATTGACTTTCGATTCTGCAAACGTCTAGGAATTCTGTTTGATCGTCTACGGAATCGTAGAAAGGGACTTGAAGGTGCTCGACCTAGGCAGATTCACGAGTGGAGCTTGTGCCAGAGGTGACAGGCCTGAGGTCCTGATCAGCACGGTAACACACCATACATCTTGATGGACCTGCGCTTAGTTCTATTAGTGCCGCACAGCTAGCGAACGCCAGTCAGTGTTTATCGATCTCCAAACTACGTCTTCCAATCGCACCCGTACGATTGAGACATGCAAGAACACTCGACATGATGAAAGAGTGACTACCGGGATTGAATAAACTTCAACTGTGAGTAAATGGCATACGTAGTGCAGTACACTAGGTGATATATATAGACTTGCTTCATATAACTAAGATAACAGCGAGGACATATAATGACATAACTTATCGGACGCTTGACACGCAATTGCGCTCGCAGCG
This sequence comes from Xanthoconium purpureum, assembly GCA_038090075.1. Classification (NCBI taxonomy): domain Eukaryota; kingdom Fungi; phylum Basidiomycota; class Agaricomycetes; order Boletales; family Boletaceae; genus Xanthoconium; species Xanthoconium purpureum. The sequence continues at coordinate 22,196 of JBBPMA010000287.1, read as the reverse complement.
TCAGTGTCGGCCTGGGAAATGGCTCGGCGTCTTGCACGACACGCGCCTGCGTGACTGTACTGGACGTCACGGCGAGAGAGAGGAACGCCGCAATCAACACAATTGACTCTCACATGAAAGTGGCGAGTAGTGATGTGCCTGGGAATACTCTCTTTCTGTATGCTCCTCTCGCATTCTACCCACGGACATGTTACCACGCCCTTTCCGACACAGCGGAACGCGTGAGCCTGTTTGAGATGATCCCGAACAGCTCGGATGTTCCCAGCCACCGTGGTATTGCAAGGCGACCCATTAGTCGCAAACTGGCAGGCGTAAACGGTAGGTGGATCGTCCGGGGCAGAAGTGACGGTGGCGAGCGGAACTGGTGTCGCAGCGTTTCCCCCGAAGTCATGAGGAGTGGTCGATGCCGAAGGGGAATGGACGATGGGGTGAGCTTGGGTTTGGTCAAACGTGATTATAGAATAAAGTATAGCGTTTGGCGGTTCGAGGAGGTTTTGGGGATGCGACAGAGTCATTGGAGGAGTGTGCAGAAGCACGGACGGGTCAGGGGGAGGGAGGGCTTCAGGTGCCATTTCATCTGCTTGGTACGGGTACAGTTGACTAGTGGAGGGAGTGTGAGTATCGTGCAAAAGTCCCTCGTTTGCGAAGCTCGAAGTAAGCACAGGCTCGTGGGCACCAGGTCCATCGAGCAGAGGATGCAGGGAGCTTGGTAAAGGAGTGGGCATTTCCAGAGGGTAATGCAAAGAGTGAAATTCTGGTTCTGCAGCAGAGATTGAAGGAACGAGAGCAGGGTCATGGTATGGAAAGCTGTTGTCGAGACGGTTAAAGCTATGACAGTTCGCAGACCAGTCAGCACACGTACTCTGGGTAATAATTAGGAATGAGAGGATAGTAGTTTTGCTGGCTCTTAGTTGGCTCCTCGGAATACGTATAACATGGATGGTAGACGGGACCCGCGCCGGCGACGGGGGCAGAAGAGAATGTCGAGGTAATACGTACCATGAAGAGGCGGGTGCCTTTCGTGAGGGTACACCACGAATAATGTAGGCTTTATATGCGTCGAGAGGCGCGGGGTTATCCAAATGCACTGACATGAAGTTCCTGTGGGACACCGCCACGCTCGTCAAACATGTAAAATAGGGTTATTCTGGGCTGCGGATCGCTGAACGCCCGTTCGGAGAGTCACCCGGATCTAAAGGAAAAGGTAATTTTCTGCGCGCAATAACTATCTAACGAATGCATGATTTTCAGATTCCATGATCGCATTGGCAGGGTACGTAACGTGGAGGGCCTTACATCGCCTTGATGTGACATTGTTCCGCTAATGGTGGTTGTAACCAAGGTCAAGATGATTGTATGGCCGTAAGTATGTGTCGCTGGCCGGTATAGCCGGAGCTCGGTAATTACCACTCGATGACAGCGGACAGCATAAGTTATTGGCAGGCGCTCCGATCCATTCTCGGTCAATGTTTTCTGAGGGGAGATCAGTGACGGCAACAGCACGATAGCAACCACCAACATGAGGCGATAAGCACAACCCATATAGCAAATGACGATGTTGCGTCGACTGACACTTGACAATAGATCTCATGGTGTGTGTACAGAGTGAACCCGGGTTCGTCGCGAGCGCCGCAATACCAGCCTTATCGATGCCCGCCCAGGGCAGAACCTTCAATGACAGTGAGACTCGTGGGGATGGAATGCAGAACTGGGTGGAGGTACCTTCCATGGAGTGCTTGGCTTGTTGCCGCCTAGCATCGAGATCGTAAGCGCTCAACGACTACGGCTCGTCGGTCGACGGAAATAGTTGTCGGCAGTTAGCCTGTCGTGGAAATGTGAGTGGTTCTCCGATACGAGTGCCGATGCCAGTATAGTCCCCGAGGCTCTGCAAAAGCACCCACGCACGCTCCTTGACGACTGGCCACAGCAGCGAAGAATTTATTTCATTGGTGGGGGTAGGAATTTGTAGATCGGCACAGGTGGCGAATCTCCAATGCTCCGGCGGTGGAGTAAAGATTGCGAACTGACGGCATCATAAGCGCCCCGACGTGTCACCCAGTTACAAATGACCCGTTCACAGCAGCCACCTGTCCACATGTATTAGTATTTACACTGAGATTGATGTAGAATGACCATGAAGTCGTACCAGAGTTATGTTATACGGAGATGTTAGCTTGAGACCGATATGAACGATTGACCCATCCGGCGCGCTCGGCACAAATCCATGAGTCCCAGGACCTGAGTAATAGAAGAAACTCAATCTTTGTTGAAGATCCGTTGATACAAACACGTCCGTGGGAAGGTTGGGTGACCGGGAACACGAGGCGTTGGCAGCAGCACGTCAAAGGCTCTCTCTCCATCTAGAAATCGATGCATCCTGCCATATCTTGGTAATTAGTGGTACATACCGTAAACCAAAATCCGAATTGATCCGAATAACACCTCTTGCAGAACTACATGAGAGGACCCTTGACGATGGATGTGACGCTCACTGCCATCTGATTTAGTTCCCGCGAGACGTACACAGGAAGGTGGGTGGGTCTGGGATAAAGCGTTAGTGGGAACCTACAAGACACTGCCGCATATTATAGGGACGTATAACGAGTCGATTAAGGCATATGAATCTCGTGGGGGAGCTCAACGTAAGCCACTCTCGCAACCCAAAAATCATCCTGTCTACGCACACATGAAAATCAGAATGTCGTTTTCGTAGAGGCAAAATTCGGGATGACTGTCTTCAGTCTAGTTCAGATAACTTGTGAGGCCTTGAGTGACACTGGGCGACGAAAGCGCGAATAGCGAGCCGTGGCAATTAGTTGAGTTAGTCAGCTGAATGTTGTGAATGGCCAGTTGGTTGTCTGGGCTGTCGTGGCACGTGACTTCCTAGAGGTTAGTCTGTGCAGGAGTGAGTCAGATGGCGGTGCTGGCGGTGCTGGCGGCGCTTTTCTCGTCCGCCATCCCACCCAGCAGCTCGCTTGCCTACACAGTGCTTCGGGCCGAAAAGCCCTCTGGGGCTTTTGCCCAGATCCTCACTCCTGCCATGTACATACTCACCGTATGCAGTATGTACATCACCTGCTCCCCCCCACAAGCCACTGTTGTGATCGAACTTCACAGAATTTTCGTCAGCAACTCAGTCTCACAGATTGGTAGCGGCACTATTTGCACTAGTCCCCGACTCCCAATTATGGGGAGCGAAAAATGGAATGAAATATATTAAATAATTTGATTCGCAACAACTAAGTAAGAGAAAATAACACGGACAGATAGCCTTTTCCTGGTTTAGTAAAAAGTTCTTGCAGTCCTGTTTGCTTGGACCTGCACATTCAAGCTTCTCGCCGAGAAAACCCTCCTCTATGGGAGCTGGGGAAGGTTAACTGTGAGCTTCGATGTCAAGACAATATACATATATATCTCCTCCACATAGACTATACAACGGCGACCCCGTCTTATAGAAGGTACCGAAGCTGCAAAGCATGGCTGGAAAGCTAGTCATGTGTAGTAGTCAAGCAGGCGTTCCTTGATAGCCTGGGGTCAGTACGCTTCGCAACGGTGGTTGTTATCCAGACGTCTCAGGTGCATCACAGGTGTACACCTGGTCACAGCCAGCATGCTGGTTACTGTGTGTTCCCAAACACGGTTTGAGCGCGGTTATAAACCAACGTGGTCATCCGACGCCAGTTAAGTGTTAGGTCTCGTATACGTCGCATTAAGTGTTAAGCCCGGTTATGTGTCAACCCGCGCGTGCCCAAATTGTGCCTCAGACAAGCGTATTAAGCACGAGCCCGGTTATACAACCCGCGCTGTTATCCGACACCGGGAATGTCCCAGGAAAGCGCGTGAAGCGTTAAGCCTGGTTATACACGCCACGCGGCGATTCAACGCCGCTGAGCACGTCCGAGCCTCAGGCAAGTCCATCAAACACGAGCCTGGGTGTGGACATTCCACCCCCGTGGTTATAATAGGGTCTCAGGCAAGCGCTGCAAATGCAAGCCTGGTCTCGTTACCAATGGTTGGTAAGGCAAGTAACGTATGGCAAGGCCATGACGAGGGGGCTTAGCTAGAGTATGGCCAGATGACCAATTCATGTTAGCAGTGCTCTGAACCGGCATCGTATATGAGGTCCAGCCTGAAGTCGTTGCGATATCGAATGGTGCAGGTACATTGGATTCAAGGATGGTTGAATGGGTGTTCGCACTTGATACATCGGTATGCAGCCAGGAAGCAAAGGGATGGGCTCTCGACCGACACACTTTTGCATGAGTGTATTGGACGTCGCGACGCGAGAGAGCCATCCCACATGCAGGGCAACTCACTTTCACGCGGAGGTGACGAGTGATGATGTGCCGTGGGACGTTCTCCCTCCGCAAGGTTTGCTCGCATCCCGCCCATAAACACGAAATGAGCTCTTTTGCAGCTCCATCGAATTGATGTTCTTGTTTCAGGTGGCTGCGCAGCGCTTGAGTGTTGCCATCCAACACCGCCTCGCATGTTGGCGACCATTGACAGATGTGGATGGTATTCGAACTTGAAGCCTGAGGGATCACCGAGGTTCCGATACCAGTAGAAACGGTTGGTAGTGAAAACGGTGACAAAGCTACAGCAACATTTCCTACAAACCCTCCGAACAGCGGGAATTCCTGACAGCTAGGGGATATCGCAGAATGATTGTGCGGCTCGACCAAGGAGCTCGATGAAGAAGACGGGGTAGATGGGGATTGGACTGTGACACCCTGAAATGGATACTGGAGCAGATATGCCGACAGATGAGAGTAGTATGGAGCCCGGGATGGATTAGGGAGAGGAATCCGAGGCATCGTTTCAGTCGCTTGATACGAGGAGGCGTATCCATCCACTAAGCTTGTAGCGGACCCCATACTATGCGCTAATGGTTCTCCCAGAGGTGTTTGATCCATATAACCTGGCGAATAGAAAGTGGTATCATTCCAGAAGTCTTGAAAAGCGAGAGGTTGGTTGACTTCATCGGCGGCAACACGAGCGGAATGAAGTGTTATCTTGGCATTATCCGACCCTAGATATGGGTTATGATCCCCCCAAAATATGTATGGATTATGGGTTATGGGTTATGGTTCAAAATCACTGCAAATCAACTCGAGAAATCCAAAAATGTATGGGTTATGGGAGGTTATGGGTTATACCTGGTATGGGTTAGGAGGGTGTCGACTGTACCTGAGCGTGGGGTAGATTTCCTCGTAGATGGCTGGCTCCTCCGAAAAAGTAGGATGCAGGTTCTCCATGATATCCATCACAGTGGGTGGATTAAAGAACGCCATAGGATCCATCCCGGTTGAGGGGGGAACCAGTCACCTATCGGACTCAGGAGGGCAGACGAGGGTACGGCAGACGAGGCGGTGAATAACTCCTTTTATTCAAATTATTGGGGCTTTGATCAAACCTGATTTTGGGAGGCGATTCACGAAATGGGTTTAATTGAGGGCAACGCCATCTCGAAGCTTGATGGAATGGCGTCGTTGACGGCGGAAGCAGAGCGGCTGGGAATATGGAGATCCGGGGCTAGATTGCGATCGCCGAAGGAACAACGCTTGGGAATATTGAGAGTCATGTGTCTGGTCATTCTTGGAAGCTATGTGCTAGGACGCGCTCGGAATGAGATACCCGTGTCTTCGAAGGCAAATCGATTTATCCCTGGTTACGAGCTTGCAGCCTATTCGTCTCTAATAGGCATGGATCAGATAAGACCCGGAGTTTGTCTGGACTCAGGTGATACAACGAAATGACGACAACTTGACAAAGAAAGCTATAGGCAGGAGTTTCGACGTTTGGTCTGTCACCTCAGGCTTGATTGCATTAGCGCACGCGGCGGAGATAGGAGCACCGACTCGAGGTAGCACCATTCGGCAACGTCGACGCATTGAAGTTGAACCGACCCGCTCCGAGTCATAGAGAGTTTAATAGTGGTTTTGACTGAACCTAAAAATTATCAGTTAGAACACGCGGTAGGGGGATCACGATAGAACCATGGCGGCGGCGCGGCGGCGCCAGGGTGGCCACATCCCTAACCCCCCTGACAAGCCTGAGGCGTCGCCGAAATACGATATGTTCGTAAGGCTGGAACTGGAGACATGTCGAGCGGGCGATCCCTGACAACGGTCATTGCCAGTGTCGTGGCGAAAACATGCCGACTGGCGACCTGTTACGT
>JBBPMA010000287.1:5839-15916 GCA_038090075.1 Xanthoconium purpureum | reverse complement strand
GCCTGAGGCGTCGCCGAAATACGATATGTTCGTAAGGCTGGAACTGGAGACATGTCGAGCGGGCGATCCCTGACAACGGTCATTGCCAGTGTCGTGGCGAAAACATGCCGACTGGCGACCTGTTACGTGAGTCTGACATTGGGTTCCCACATCAAACGTAATGGACTACAGATGTCACCGACGAGATTGGACAGCGGTGACTATGGAATTCGTACCAGAACGATCCGGCGACCTGAGATCTGTCCGTGCCCCCGCCGCTGGCCACTAGTAGAAATCAAATATATCCCAAGAAGATGGGCGCGGTCGTTGAGCAACACGTCGGCTGTGTGTCTCGGATGAGGGACAGGGAAAGCAACGCAACTGGAATGCACAGGACTCAGCGTTAACTTACATACTCCCAAAGTCCGAGTCCATAGAAGCCGGAAATGGAGTTCATAGTACGATCTTGCCGGTGGTCCGGAGGAAAAGGAGATCAACATCGTTGTACCTTTTTCTCGAATGCCACGAGGCTGATGCATAGCTGGGCTGACTGGCAATAGGTCTGAGAAGGATGTCGAGACTCCCTCAACTTTTCAGCATGGTGACGTTATGGAACGATTAGAAAAGTTGATATGTACTACTATAGTAGGTTACAGCCACAGGCCTAGTAACTAACCATCGAAATCTATGCAAGCAGCTACCCGTTGCGCTACATCAGGATCCAGATTACACCTTTTCGTCAGAATCCGAATCAAATCCTTCCCCCTTGGAAAACTCTTCTCCACCAACGACCCTAAACCCTTGAGAATCCGACCAATCCATGCCTCGGACGGCATCGAGAACTTGCCCTGCTCGTCAAAGCGCGCCAAGAGACCCTGCACGATGTCCCTCGACTCGGCATACTTGGGATGACCGTCCAACGTCGTGATGCACGCGTGTCCGGCGGAGTGAATGCCGTTCCTTTCGAGCGTCTTGCCGTTGCGCTGCCACCAGTCCTCCATATCTGGTTCCCTTTCCAAATGGGTCACCGCGAGCGCGATGGGCACCTCCTTCTTCCCGAGAACTTCGTAGAACAATCGATAGTTGCTCTGCGTGGTTGCCGTGATCCTGTTACCGCGTATACAGAACAAGAAGAGGCTGATGCCGCCCGTCGCGTTTAGTCTTCGAATGAGCTGAACGGCTTTCTCGATGGCGCCGACGTAGCCGTGTGGACCCCTTTCGGGTTCTTCCAACCCAACGGTGTCCCATAAACGAATGGTAGTGGAACCGAGTTGGAATTGGTACTCGGAAGAGTCCAGGGTGCAGGGCGCACTGTCGGGCGAGACGGATGCGATTTGCCACCCCGCGAGGAGGTTGATGAGAGAGCTCTTCCCGACGCCCGTTTCTCCAAACAACAAGACGTGCAGATCTTTAGGGGGCGAGGTACGTGGGTGGAGAGATTGTTTCATGATGAGGTTGCGCACGAGCTCTTGGCATAGCGCGCGACGCCCTGGTATTTGGGGATGACAGTAGTCGGGTAGGGTGGTGATGCAAGCGTGGCCGGAAAAGGACATCTCGTGGCCAGAGAGCACTCCCGCGTTGATAAGCCACCATTCTTCCATCGAGCGGGCGGTATCGAACGGGGTCGACCGACCCTCGAGGTCCGTGATGACGGCGACCACAGGCGTCGCGGGAGAGAACTTGTCGCGCGTTTTCATGATGAGATCATGAGTCTTCTTTGTCCCCGTCATAACCTTAGAGATGCCGCGAATACAGATGATCAGGAGATGGACGCCACCTCTCTCGTTGAGGTCGGTGAACAGCGATCGCAGCGCCTCCTGCGCGCGCTTGAACTGGGATCCACTCCCGTGTAAGCCCTCCCCCAGCCCAGGCGTGTCCCAAAGACGAAACGTTCGACTGCTTGTCTCCCAGTCATAGTAGCTCGCCGCGGTCGTGACAGGGCTGACGTCGTTCGCCACAAACGCCCGCTCCGTGCCGAGTACAAGGTTGACGATAGAGCTTTTCCCAACCCCAACTTCACCCGCGATCACGACGTTGCAAGCCAGTTTCGGCGAAACCCCTTCAACGATGAGGTGGCGGACCAGTTCCTGACACAAGTCGTGACGACCAGGTAGCCTAGGATGACAATTGTCTGGTAACGTTGTGATGCAAGCATGAGCAGAGAACATCATGTTGTATTCGGTGAGCGTCGCGACGTTATTCGTCCACCATTCGTCCATGGAGCGGACGATGTTTGGCGCGGACGATCTTTTCTCAAGGTCGGTGATGACGGCGACGAGTGGGATTTCCGGAGCAATCTTGTCACGGATCCTTACGATAGCGTCGTATGTTTGTTTCATGCCTTTGGTGACTCTGGGCAGTCCGCGCATGCAGATGGCCAGGAGATGGACGCCGCCTCCCCTTGCAAGCTCCGTGAGTAGTGATCGGAGCGCATCTTGTGCTTGTTTTGGGGATACCGTGCCGAAAGAGCCTTCGCTAAGACCGGGTGTGTCCCAAAGGCGATATGTCTGGGTGTCAGAGACCCAATCGTGACATTCCGTTCCGATGGTGACACCGCGAACGTCGTTGGCGGTGGCAGCGCGTTCCGCCCCGATGACGAGGTTGATCAGGGAACTTTTCCCAACTCCGGTTTCTCCTGCAACGACGATGTTACGGATTGACGCGAGCTGCATACTTTAGAATGTGTTAGCGCAGATCGTCAAGGGGTGGGTTCGAAGTTCCTACACTGCGGACAAGTTTACCATCATCTTACCTTGCCGCTGGTGTCTACGGACAGACTGTTGTGGTTAGTTTGTGGAATCAGAGCGGAGGGAGCACTCACTTCGCACCGGGCAGGAAGCTGGAGGGCTGCGACGAAGGGCTGTCAGAACCATTTCGTGGGGACCTCGTTGCATTCACGAGCTTGACTGTCCTTCTTGAAATGGAAAGCCCTGCGATATGAATAGTAGATCGATGTGATCTATCACCAGGCCACGCGCTTCGCGGTCATCAACTATTTTGGTAACGGAGCTGAGATCGTTTGCTCTCCGAGATTAGGGACCTGAAGGATGGATAAGACGAAAAGAGGCCGTAATGCGAGTACCGGAGCCGGACTAGGGTACGGAGTTCAATTTTGCTTAGCTCCCCCCCAGACATGAGGTCGAGTAGCCTGATAGCACTGAAAGGTTAAACCTGCCACCCACGAGTGGCATGAACATTATCATCGGATTCAGTGGCACATGTCTGCAACAATCTTTCGTCTTTCGTTAAAGTTGCAAGCTGCAACGAGTCGAGTCTTACCTAGTACTTATGATAGACCTTTCAACACCTTTTCAAGTTCTCCCTGGACTGTGTGTATCTCGGCACGCTTCCTCTGTAATTCCCCACTGTTGTAAACCCTCAGAGCCCCTCGAGTCTCGTTTACGAATTCATGTGACCTCTCTGTTGACTTGACCAACTCGGAAGATCCGGTGGTATTGGCTGTGGTTGGAGGCTCCTGGGAGAGGACAGTGGAAAGGTCTACGCCAGAAGCACGCAAAAGAGCGAGGTCACGGAGAGTGTCGCTGAGGGGGAGGGGTTTGGACTTTGAGGATGACATTTGTGTAAGGAGCCAAGTTACAACCTTTGTATTTACCCTCATCACTCCTATTCATGGCCTCTCCATCTGAAGACCGTCCTACACTGGCACCACCAGAGGATGGAAATGCCACTATGCCCACCGAGCCTACGACTCACCCAGCATTCGACTCCCCAGACGCGGACGTCGTTCTCGTCTCGCGCGACCTTGTTCGCTTCAGGCTGCACTCGTTCACGCTTAAAACCACGTCGGGGTGGTTCCGCTCTCTCTTCTCAATCCCTCGACCTTCCCCATCCAATGCTTCACAGGCAGGTCGCCAACCCGCGCTCAGCCCATCCACCGCAGATCCAGAGACAATCCACCTCGATGAAGACTCATCCACGCTCGAGCTCTTGTTTCGCATGATCAGTGGTCTTCCCATCCAACCACTGACGTCGTTCGACACCGTCGACGCCCTCCTATACGCCTCGGAGAAATATGATACGCCCGGACCCATGTCGCTCGTGCGCATCGCCGTGTTGACGCCCCCACTCGCGGAACAGCCTCTGCGGCTGTACGCCGCCGCATCACGCTGTGGATGGACCGAGGAGGCCAAAGTCGCCTCAGAGCGCACGCTTGCCATAGATCTATGGCAGGACGAAAACTGGGAGATGCTCGCCAAAATAGATGTGCGCTCGGCGCTCGCTCTCCTCAAGCTCCATCGGTCGAGAAGGGAGGATCTGCGCAAGAAACTTGACGAACATCCGTTCGTCATTGCGAACCCGCAGTCCTACTGTTCAAGATGCAGGCGGATGACGGATCATCACGCCTGGCGGGAGCTCAAGCACAGGGTCATCGCAGAGATGGATGTCAGACCGTTGGGGGACACAATCTTGAATGTTGGACTGACAGAGTGGGCAGAGGCAAAGGCATGCTGGGAGGCGAAATGCCCGCACGTAGACTGCGCGATTGTGCAGTACGACAAGAACGAATCGATGCGACTGATCAAGGAGTGTATTGATAGCCTCCCAAAGACGACGTGACACGAATGTACACTTTCTTGTTAGTTATTTAGGTAATTATACAGTTTGTCTTCGGTCATCGCTTGTGTTCGAAAAACAAGATGCTCGCTTCCTCGTTGCGCTGGTCCACCGCCAGATTTCGCGCATTTTCTGTCTCAGCGCTCCTCAGAACACCCAACCAATCCCCAAAACCACCTCCGCTGATAGATGACTCCACCTCAGCCCTCGACTACAAAAGAACGCAGAGGACTCGTCCTCCACCTCTCCCAGTCTCGGACGTCCCGCGATCGCGCAGCGCCGAAGAGGCAGTGACCAACATTCTGTACAATACACCCCCTCCGAACTTGGAGCCTTATAAAAAGTACGTCTTTCGCGTCCACGTCAGCCATGGGTCTAACGAGCGTTGTCGTCCAGGCACATCCTCAATTGTCTCGTTCAAAACGAACCTGGAGTTTTATCACGCGTGTCCAGCATCTTGGCTGGACGGGGGTTCAACATCGACTCCCTGGTCGTCTGTCGCACTGAAATTCGCGACCTGAGTCGCATGTCGATCGTCCTCCGTGGTCAAGACAGCGTTGTTGAACAAGCCCGACGACAACTCGAAGATCTGGTATGTCACCCTTGTTTTTTTCTTGTTCTTTTTGTTATGGAGACGCGGGTTTACGTGCATCGCAGGTCCCCGTGTGGGCTGTCCTCGATTATACCGACACCCGGGTGATCTCACGTGAATTACTCCTCGTCAAAGTCTCCATCCTCGGACCCGAGTACCTCGAAGACCAATTCGTCGGTGGACCCTCACACGAAGCCCGTCGGTCCTCCCCACATTCACACTCAATTGGAACTTCCACGTCCTCCTCCAGCGCCTCCAAAGCCGAACGCGAGGCTCTCTTGGCCCAAAACTTCGAACGCAGCGCGCATCCAGAGACGGCCACCACGGAACCCCACACCCCAGGCCCTCTTCCGCTTACAGCCTCGGAAGCACTCTGTCTCAAACACCAGCACTTGCATTCCATATCCGTCCTCGCGAACCAATTCGGAGCGAAGATCGTGGACGTGAGCGATAACAGCGTCATCGTGGAGTTGACGGCCAAGACGACGCGCGTGGTTGCGTTTTTGAGTCTTTTGAAACCGTTTGGGATATTGGAGAGCGCGAGAACGGGTGCGTATCCTTTGTATTCTTGCTTTGATGGGACTGATGACATAGTTTTGTAGGCCTCATGGCGATGCCACGCACGCCGATCGCAAGGTCCAAGGATGACGTGGATGATATCTCTGAAGAAGGGGGCGCGGTAGATGCTAGTTTGCTCCCTCCTGGCTAACGCTTTGAACATAGTGAGCATAGTGACGATAGCTGCGTATCCATCAAAACACCATCTACTCTACGAGTACACGCTAGGGCTTTGTAGAGATTTGATGCGAATACACTCAAGTTTCATCCTACACTTCCGTCCGTCCTGAAGCTTGTCTAAGACGAAAAGATGGCTCATTGGATACAATGACTACCCAGTGCATCGATGAGCACCACGACGCAGCGAAACCGCGTCGCAACCCGTCTGGCGACTTACGTGCGGGAAGAGCGGTGTTGACGGCGGTAGAACAACCAGCGTGCTACTATTAGCGTGAGATGAAAGCGAACCAAGCACGTACGAGCAAGAACGATGAACTTGAAAGGGTAGACGAGTCGCGAGAGGGCGGGGGAGGAATGAAGGTATTTGGCGAGCATCTTTTTCTCTGTGGTTTGAAGTTTGAACGGGATTTCTAAGATCGCGGTGTGCGAGAACAGACTCGGAGTACGGACTCCGTGTTTGAGCTGAACGATTCACGAGTCAAGACGCGAACGACCGTGGCTACCCTTTTCCCTTCGTCTCCGCGTTGGCTTCCGGTATTACCCCGAGTCCAGCATGAAAATCTGCGGATGACTCGGACGTGGCAGTTATATATTGATGCCAGTGTGGATTTTCCAACGCTTCCGTACCTTTGTTAACCTTCCCATCCACCTCGCTGTTTCTATGGTCAGTCTTGACACTATGTACTATAGACAGCAGACGGGGAAGGATTACGCCGCCGATGGATTGATTGATGATGGTGGCAGCTGCCGACCGATTCGGAGGATAGCTGATCGGGCACATAATGCACTCGTAAATGACCATCTTGGCAGCGAACCTATAAATACACACGAGACCAGGAGGAGGGAGAGGCCTTGCCCGCGCGCAATGATCAACGAACAGAGGTTACATTTGATCTCGGTGGGGGTATGTGGTAAACAACGTGACTCTAAGGTTTATGCTGCCACATACTTGCGGAGCCTAGCAGGTGCACATTGCAGAACTCAACCATCTGGTGTGAAGTAAAGCGTTGACGTGTAGAGTCAGGACATGTTTAGTGCACTGTAGGATACTGATACAGGAGGGTTAGTATAGACGAAGAGCGCTGAACGACCGGCATGCTTGGTTGATGACGGTGCCATTACGGTAACTTGGCTAGACGAGAGACTACGCAGCGAGATATCACAAGAAACACGTACGATTCAGCATCAACTAATTGATGATATACACAAGACACCATCCATGAGAACTCAGTTGTCAACACACTCTCTATCACACCCTTCAACATTCGGCTCCGAGAAGAGTGTGTGCATTACTTGGGGCCGCGTTTACGATTTCGCGGAGCTCTCATGCGTGTCGAGGTAATCCTTGACGACCTCATACCATTCATAGAAGGGCTTGGAAGCCCTGCTCGGGGTCGCAGATCGAGCCACGGGTGTGCCGCTGACACGCACGTTGAAGAACCATTTCGTGCTGTTGAAATAGTGTAAGGAGCATACTACGGGATAGAATCCGAAGAATACTCACTTCCATACAGTGCCTTTCAAAAGGTATGGATGATATGAGACATGCTGTTGAAAAATGAAAGAGGCTCACCAGTGTTAACGTCATTTACGAAATTGTTCTAAATGAACGAATGAGCCGATGCTTGGACACACTAAGGATGGACTTACACCCTCAATTATGACGATGGCTTTACCTGGGGTCGACGGACCCCGGGCCGCCAAGCTTCCACGAGAGACGGAAAAGTCGATTGGAGATCCATCATTGATGACAAAAAACCTTCACGATGACCGTTAGAGAAGACAAACTACAGCATCCCATGCTCACCTGAGGGTTTGACACTGAAAATTGCGGCTGTACTCTTTCCCCCATCGGACGCGGGTGCCCGAGGCGACAGTGTTTGTAGGCGGATATGGATTCGCGAAGTCTAGAATAATTACCGCACTCGGCGTAAGCAAGTTAAATTCGGCCCAGTCTGAGGACATGATCAGTGACTCCACAAGCGCCTAGAGAACCAGCAAACCCGATTGAACGTCCAGAGAAACAGCAGTTTTATGGACATCAGGGTGGCCGACAATCCACATGAAGGCGTCGTACAGCGAATCGGCATAGCTCCTAAGCTTGAGACTATGCGCAAGCTTCATAAGGGTCCACACTTCAATGACCTGGAAGCTCAAGAGGGCCGGGCTGTTCTTCTTGATCGACTTGATCCACTCCAAATAGTCCGCATACGTGCCGTCAGTATCAGAGAGCTTCGAACTGTCACCGCCGCCAGAAATCGTGAGGAGATACCGGAAGTGCTCGGAGAATTGCTTATACTGGCCCTGTGTCTTGACTGAAGCATCGTACTCTCCACCTGAGGGGATGCCATTGAACTTAGCCTTGACGTCGGTGTTGAACATACTGTTAACTGCAGGGGTCGCATTGGAAGTCCAGACCTTCTGTTGGCGACCACATCACGTTAGAGATCACGTTAGAGAATGGATTTGACATAGAGGATAATCTTACGAGTGGGTATCGAGCTCCGTAGTTGACATTGTGAATTATGTGCGATCCGTAACTACGGAAAAAGTCTCTGTACTTTTTCACGGTGGTTTCATTCGATGAATTAAACGGGATGGGGAGCCCATCAAGTCCATCTAGGAGTGGTGTCTCTATAAGAGAATTTGCGTAGTCCCGAAGTCGAACGCTGTGCGACCCTTGCGTGTAGCTGAAGAAAGCATACTGATGGTTTTCAAGGAAGGATTTCCGGGCTGCGTATGTCCCTGACGTCGTTCCTGATACGGCGAAGTAACGGAGAGGGCAAGATGCGTCTGTGCTGAACGCCCTTGCAGCATCCCTGCCATCGGGGTATGTGACGTATTCGCCTTGGGTAATTTGGTTGTCAGCTGTGACGGAAACATCCCCTGGGACGCTATAGGTCACTCCGTCTGATCGACAGGCACATATTGGTGACTGAACAACTCAGTAGTAAGACATACGTACCAAGTACAACGTCATGGACGTTGTTGAAGTCGACCGAAAGCAGACGCCTCGCATAAATTACGTAGTTGTCAACCTTGTAGGTCACTGTCAGCAACTTGTGATGCGATGCGCAAGTGCGTAGGGTACATACCACCCCAATGTCAAACGGGGTGATGTCAGTGAGATTGAGTGCATAGCCAAGGCGGTCAACAGCAGGAAGGTCCATATTCAGAGCAACGATAAGTCACTGGAGGGCGCAAAGGCTGGTTAACTTGTGTTAGTGCGATCTTTCACAACAATGGCTCAAAGTGAACCACTAATTCGCAAAATGGGTGACTATTCCAAGACTGAGGGAGTCTCCGTAGTAGGCAAGAGCTCCCCCTTCTGAATACAAGACATCGTGCATACCTCGTGTGTGACTAGAAACTAATAGAATGTGCTCGAATATGTGATAGTGAAAGGAGAGAATGTGAGATCATGATGTGAAATGGAAAGCTAGAATATTCTAACAACTTGTCTAATAAAGCTACGATAACGTGCCGTTCCAACACTACGTTCTCCTCCAGCGCCTCTCGGAAAGCCGAACGTGAGGTTCTCCCGGCCCAAGAATTTCGAACGCGATGCGCATCCAGAGACCCTCCACTGCACCCCAGGCCCGCTTCCGCCTCGGAGGCACTCCATCTCAAGCTCTTGCCTAATGCTTGAGTCGGCATAGTAACTAGGATATTTCAAATCAGCTGCATATCCACCAAACATCTCCAGAGTACACGCTTGGGCGTTGTAGCCAGGGGTTTAGGGCGAACTTGAATTCGTCTAGATCTAAGAGTGGTGACCTCTTGGTGGTATTGCAAAATATCCGGGTATCTTTTTTTTTACAACAAAATACTTCTAAGCTCTGCTTCCAGGATACAAACCACAGCGTGGTTAAAATTTACTGTTTGGGTTATCAGATCAGATAACAGAGCAAGTGAAGAACACGTACGCGCCAGACCAGAACCATCAAGCTCCAATATGTACATAGAGGATCTGTTGATCAAAGGGTATGTCGCTCGAACGAATGCTCCGCATCGTTTTATGCAACGCCAGCGCTGCCCGCGTATGGTCCAGACGACCACTTCCATCCATCATATACCCGTAAAACTTGGACGTGACCGCATTCGTATGCGCATCATCCACAGCCCACATCGTCCCAATCACAGAACGAAACCCAGCAAACTGCATCGCCGCAGCGAGATGGATGACCTCATCC
>JBBPMA010000286.1:18222-30832 GCA_038090075.1 Xanthoconium purpureum | reverse complement strand
ACACCTTCCTCGTCTAGGATGTCTACCAAATCCTGTCCTATCGCGGTATGCAGAAAGTCTGCGGGGTTGTTGGACTTGGGTTCCGTTCGTCCATATCCAAGAAGGTCGGGAACGACCAATCCATATCCCTTTGGCTGGAAATAGGTAATTTGATGATACCAGTCATATGACGTTGATGGGAATCCGTGAATGAACAAGAGAGTGGGCTTTGAAGGAAGCGCCGGGGAATAGAGATAGTGATAGTCGAAATTCCTCCTGGTTTTCTTGAATTTCGACTGTATCTTGTCCATGGCGAGCTGCTCCAGGAGCGATAAACCACTCGAGATATCTTATATATCATATGTGTCCGATCGCGAGCGCAGTCTGATGTCAGTTCAGCTCCCGTGGCATCAAACGTGTCCGATCCGCCCCCACTCGCACTGCCTGGCGATCATATTCTTCGCATGCAGAGTGGTGCGATCTCGCATTTATTCATCTTGGAGGGTCACAAGGACCCATTCAAGATCACCGATCAAACATCGGTCTCCCAAGAAAATCAGTAGACAGATGCCAAGTCGAAAATACGTACCGAGTCTCCCATGAACAGCTCCTTAGGCCTTATGTAGGAAGATAGCCGTTCCTACCACTCTAAGGGAAAATACCACTCAAAGGAATAAGTATTGTATTCAGCATGCGATCGGAGTGAATCCGCGTCACCACCTAGGTTCAAGAAGGGGGAACTAGATTCTCAGTGTCAGGCCCTTCAGGTACACTGAACGTCAACCTCTATATGCAAGTCCCTCCATATTTCGGCTGCTGATAATACAACTGATCTCTCATATGACAAGCACTTGCGCTCATAAATCTGGGAAATACACTCGCCTGGTTGCATCGAAGCGACTTCCAATTGCTCGAATGTACAGTAACTATATCAACGTTTACTTTCATAATTGTTCACAGCCCGTAGGCCCTGAACTTGAGACGCAAAGGCCAAAGAGAACAGCGAGCAGATATCAGATATCTTGCATAGCCAGTCCTTTAGTTGCGCTCGGGGACATCCGGGGGACGATTCGGCACGGGAAAGGTTTGGGTCGTCTGTGTATCATCGGATTACAAATAAAGCCGATGCAGAAGAAGAACAGGCACGCACGAAGTCGCCCCAGGGGCGAACTCAGGGGAGAAATCAATCTCGTTCCCATGGTCATCTTGCGCTTTCAGAAAATCAAAGGTTGCGAGCATCGAGGCGATAGCGATCCACATCGACGCGTCGGCAAGATGTCGCCCAGGACAGATTCTGAGGTAACTGTCAACTCATATCACAGCCTTGTAAGGTGATTCTTGCCTACCTTCGCCCGAAACCGAAGCCGAACGAAGAGTCGGCCTCAGTGGGTGTTCCATCTTGCCTGATGAATCGCTCCGGATTGAATTTGAATGGTTCAGGGTAAATTTCCTCGTCGTGAGCAAGGCCCCTGAGGTGGTCAGACGTTCAAGCACGCAAGCGCAAATAAATCTTGACCTACCATACATTAACCAAGACCGTGGTCCCTAAATTATGTGGTGGATATCAATGAAGGGAGCCAACTACTACGAACATCCGTAACAGACCTTTCGGGATGGATCTACCTTCATACACATCCTCAGTAGTAGTCGCGTGAGGCAGAGCTTTGCATGGACACACAAGGTTAACATGAACCAAAAGGGAACGGTAGAACTCACCCAACGGGGCGACAGGATGCCACCTCAAGGTTTCCCGCAACACTGCCTCGACGAAAGGTAGAGAAGGTCTATCGCTGAAACCCGGCAACCGGCCAGAGCCAACTACTGTATCTATCTCCTTTTGTGCTCTTCTCTGGGCTTCGGGGAATAGAACCATAGCAAGGACAAACACGTCCAAGCTGGCGGATGTCTATATCATGCTTATCAGATGTTTCACAAAAATGTGTCATCAACAAAACCGCACTGTTTCCGACGCCGCTACGCTGAAATGAGCTAACGTCGCATTACTGTTCGCTGGATACTTACCGCCGTATGCCACCGAAGAAGTATTCCTGAGGGCAAGAGTTACTTCTGGCAAGTTGCCGTTGCTTTCATTCTTTCTGACAGCATCACTGATCATCGAAGATGTACCAGTTCCAGATGCCTCTAGAAGTTTCAACGAGCCGCTCGATTGGGAGATAACAGTATATGCACACCATTCGTTCCAATGCCATCCCAAAGAGAACCGTGCGAAAACCAGTTGCATAATGCTTTGCTAGGGCAGCTTCCGCCTTAAACGAGCCAGGCATCCACGTAGGTAGTTTCAGGACTTGAACGAAATTCAGTCAGAGATTAACCCGTGCGATGAGACTTACGGAACGGAAATATTCCAAGCAGGGCAGCTCTCTTTGCATCAGCGGCTTTCGAAATTGCTTTCAAGCCCTCCTCGGCATATTCAACGTAGGGGTCGTTTGTCGGCGCCGCGTCATATCCATACACAACCGACATGATAATAGATGTAGAATACCTGAATTGCAATGACGATTCAACGATGGACACAAAAATGACGGAATAGCGAGACGAACGTGTGGAGATGCACGGAGAAACGACGTGGGTCCTCGGTAAGGTTGATGATCAGCTGACGAGCCTTTGCGCATTGCATGGGCCGATACCTCGCTGCAGCTTCAGTGTTCAGTGCTTGATGATAAATGCGACGGTGGAGGCGCCATGTATCCCCATAAGGCATAAGGAGAGTACCATTTACAATCCCATATCTACATAGATGAATGGATAAAGGAGAACTGGGGAAGAGTCGAAGCAAGATGCCTACGGTTCTGCTGTTGCAAACTTCGGCCGGTCGGAGTAGATGTTTGACCGAAGTTCGACAAGGTCACGAGCTACTTTAGCGGAGTTTATGACGAGTATATTCATATTGAAGATGCGTGTGTAGATGAGATCGCCTGGAATGGATTAGGCTTGCGAGACGAAGTTGATGATGGCACTCACCGAATGATTTACGCCATTGAAAGTAAGTGAACCACGGTTTGGAGGCATCAATGCTCAGCGCCGCTCCCAACAAGGGAAGACCTTTGGGTCCCGGGGGTAAGGAGACGTTACCAAGGTGCCTGGACCGTCTGCGCCTAGCGAAGTAAAGCGCCACGAGCAACACAAGAAATACAGTAGGAAGCGCTTCTGCCATGACCAAGTGTCTTCAGAGGTTAGAACAGGCAATAATGGATAGCGCCGTGACTGTCCCTTTGTTTGGAACCGCAGCCTATACAAACGCACATAGTAACGTGAGTCTGCGTATGTCATCTCACGACGTGCTGTGCGCGCCGACCCTGTTCAGTCCTTAATCGAGTCAGAGTAGCCGACGGGATTCTCGAACATGGCATGATTCAGCGCCGCCATGATTCGTGAATACCACTGCCAAACAGCCACGCAGTGCGCATTGTTCGTTGATCGGATTTAGTGCCTCGCTACGATGTAGTGGCTCTCGGGGACACTTGTTTGCATGCTACTAGTAAGCATGACTGTATCGATATCGACGGGGAGGAAAGGAATGTCGGAATCCAGGAAAACATGCTGACACGCTACCAAAGCTAGCTCATATGAGATAGCGTTTCGGGCGGGACCCTCCCTTCACAAGTGGGCATGACTCGCTGCAATGAGAGTTTCGCGGACATGACTGTACTCGAAGCAAGTTACAACGTCGAGCGAGCAACTATTTGCGCCAACGATTGCACAAGCGCTAAATTCCATGAGTTTAGCAAGAACATTCCGACAGGATTTGTTCCATTCATGGAGTGACGAGCGTCGGTATTGTCATTTGTTGGGACCATGTGAGCAAGGAATTTGTTACGTAATACATCCTAGAATGGCAAGTGTTATTGTTGTGGGGAACAATGGAGTTGTTAGTGGGCAGAATACAAAGGCGAGGATGGTCCATCTCTACCTCTTATTGGGTCGCTACTTCCCTCCCTTCTCTTTGTCTACGATCCCACCTTTTTCTTCTTTTCACGTCGCAGGTCGACCCTAATGTTTTCACCACCAAGGCCGGCATCTCCGCCACCACTCTACGACACTCACTCAAACTTACGCACCTCCACGTCGCTCCAACCGTACCTTCAGCTTCCTCATATTCTCTCTCTTACATGGCTCGCCTATCCTATTATTTCCTTGCTATTCGTCATCTTCAGACTACAACTTTCCTCGGACGAGGCACAGACATCGGTCGCTAATGCAAAGGGTGATCTCCTCGCAGCTTGCCGGGCTGCTGAACATTCCGCAACTGCTGCTGCCAGTATGCCACGCTATCTGGCCATGGCAACCAACCAGCAGTTCGCAGATGCGGTCAATGGGGCCATGAACGGTGCTCGTGAAGCTCTCATCCTAGCATTGACGTGCATGGAGGCAATCATCAATTTTCTCATCGGCATCTACCGTTCCACATTCCTCTGCTTTCTCGAGCTTGTTGTCGTTGGTGGGCTGAATCTTCTCATCAGTGCAGTTCAAGAGGTGCGTCTTATGCCACCACCAACTTTGGGTCTCTCACAGATCTCTGTAGATCACTTCCTTTTTGCAGAGCACCTTGAACAGCACCATCTCAGGTCTCAAGAATGACGCTACATCTCTCAACTCCGCCATTCAAAGTGCTGTGGATGCCATAAACAAAGTCAATCCATTCGGGAAGATGCAAGCGCCTCAGTTCAATGTTTCAAGTCTCGATGCGCTCTCGAACATCAACATCCCTACAGACTTTGAAAACAATCTGATTAAGCTCAACAGTTCGCTCCCCACGGTATCCTCCATCAAGGATGTCATCCAGGATCTGTAGGTTGCTTCCATTCCCACCAAACGAACGCATTCTTATGTTTATTAGGGTGGACATGCCGTTCGAGGCCGTCAAAACGGATATCAACAATACGCTTCTAGGCCTTACCTTCGATCCTACGCTGCTCCCCGTGCCTACGCAAAACACTATTGTTTTCTGCGACCGCCTCGATACTTCCTCCATCGACAATCTCGGGAATGATCTCCTTCAAATCACGAAGATTGGCACTATTATTTTGATCGTAGTCCTTTTTCTGCTCCTCGTCGGCCATGGAATCTTCGAGTGGTACAAATGGGGCTGTCTTATGCGTCATCTGCGGTTCACGCGTGAGGCCTGGATGTCCGATCCAACGACACGTCATATTGCTCCTTCTACGACGACACCATCCGTGACGCTCACCAATCACAATCTCCTCATGCTTCAAGCTGATGCCCAACATCCCCTGCTCACTCGCATCGCTTATTCGCTAGCTGCTCGGCTACGCTTCACGCCCTCCCAACATATCCATCTTCGCTGGTTCTTGCACTATATATTTCACCCTCCCGCGCTCGCCTGCTTCCTCATCGGCTTTTTTGGATTGCTCTCCGTCCAGATCCAACTCATTGCGATCGGTCCCCTCGAAGCCCATTACAATGCTCAAGCCACCGCGAGCGTACAAGACCTTTCGACTGTCATCGCTGCGCAGATGAACAACAGCATGTACAACCAGTCCGCAGTATACGCCGGCGGTATCAACGTTAAGGTCGAGACTGTTCAGTCCACAATCAACGACGGCCTCTTTGGCTGGGTGAATGGCACCACCACTACGCTCAATACTACACTCAACAACTTCTACACCGACATTCAAAATCTCGTAGGCACTGTCTTCAACGGAACGATTCTGGAAACGCCTGTACAGGATTTTATCAAGTGCTTGATTGGTTCTAAAGTCCACGCCCTCGAAGAGGCACTCACTTTCTTGAACGAAAACCTGAACGTTGATCTTCCCCGGATCAACGAGACCGTCCTTGTCCTCTCACCCGACGACGTCAATGAAATCACACAACCCATTGCCACTGCTGCAATCGGCGGCAGCTCGAGTAACTCTCAAGGTCTCGTTGGCAGGCTTGTGGCGACGTACGTCGAGTCGTTGAAGAAAGAACGACTGATGTTTAGTATCTTCATGGGCTTGTGGGGGGTGGTCGTTTCGATGGGTCTCGCTATCTTATTCTGGCATTCATATGTCAAGAGCTGGGTGGATGCATACAAGAAGCGAAAATGGCAGAAAGAACAGCGAGACGACCTCGAGAGATTTGTCATGCCGTTCAAAGATGGGACGTCCATGCCTCATGTAGGGGATACCGAGAAAGGCCCGGGTATACCTGATCCTCCTTTGCGTTCGTTCACGCCGCTTTCCGAGGCTCGTTCGCCTTTCAATATAATCCCATTCCGTCGGCCAAATCAACCTTCCCCGCGTAATCATCCTCTCAAGTCACTAGAGCCTACCTTCGAGAAGAGTTGGGATAGTTTTTTCCGCGAGGACACGAAAAACAAGCAGCCCGAAGTGTCCGGACCTCGCCGCGTTGTGGGTCGTCCTATGAAGCTGATGAGTTTTGGCAAGGACAAGGGTGACGAAGTGCTGGAAACCACTCAAGGAGGACGTTCAGAGGATAAACCAAAGTCCATCTGGTTCAAGCCTGTGACGAGACTCTTCTCCAAAACTCGGAAGGATACTGGTCCACCCGTTTCAGAATTTGTGGTCAACAGGCCTGCTTCAGACTCTCGCTCTCCTCCGCGATTGACGATTTCGATCGATCGAGCCTCGGCGGCAACACCGAGAGACTTCCCGCAAATCGATAGTACACCTTCCCCTGTACGTGAAGTGCCTCCCACGGTTCCTTGGATGAAAAACATCCCTCCGAAAAAGGCCATTCCTCTCACTATTCCTCCCCCTCCTCCGGGCCGGCTGCGGGACGCCAATGTTCCTTTGGATGTCGGTTCTACTCCACCCGACCACGGTCCCCTAGCCATGCCACTTCATAATGCCTTTGAGGAACGTCCAGTATCTCAGAAACCAATCCATCTCGCGCTCTATCCCACGTTCCTCGCTTCCCACCTTGACGCTCCCTCATCGCAGGAGAGACACAAACGCTCGTCAACCGTTCCCGCGTCAGTCGCCCCACCGCAGGCAGGTCCCACCAGTCGACATGAGTCTACCAGGTCGACATCACGTCTTCTTACGAATATGCATGTTCCATCTCCAGGCGACCCGGTTGATCCGTTTGCTACGCCTTTTGATGACGACGCCGCCGTGAGCCCCGCGAAGACGAAGAGAGCCACGAATCCATTTGCTGGCTTTGCCGTGTAATTCTTGTAATATTTGGTGTGCCTTATGATCACCGTCCATTGCTTTCAGCATCACGACAACCTACTTACTTTATGGCTGTCACTAATTACCATTGTTCACTAAAGGATATATACTGTTAGCTTGCACACTCACATACGCACTTTGGACCAGTCAATAATTGATGTATCTTTAGTGGATAATCCATTTGTTCTGCTTACACATACGTAGTTCTTCCGCTGGTAGTCGAGTGGTGGCAGTTGTATTCAGTGCAAATTCAACGTGTTTAACCCTTGACTGATCGATTGAACATTGATCACAGCTCGATCTCAGACCTTCGTTCCGCTCGTTCGTGAAGCGCTGCCAAGTACAGGCTAAGTGGTGGCGCATTATCCCATCAACGCAATGAGAGCTTTGAGACAGTATTATAAGAGTATTCAGACAGCCCAAAGTGACCTAGAACTAAAACATACACGACCTCCCCCAAAGAGCTGTTCCAGGAGCTTAGCGGGCCGACAAATGCTCTGAAACGATCCGGTTGACTCTTGGATCGATCTTTCCTAGAATCTCAACGGTCTCCGTCTTCGGGCAAACCAAAAGGGATCCACATGAGTCCTAAGTCGCTTTGCGAGATTGCAGAACCGACAATACACTCACCCACAAACGCCTCGAAATTTCCTTTCCTTCTTCACTCAACACATAGTCGCTCACTTCGGTGACCTCACAAGTAGACAAGTATTGTCCGTGCCTGAGTCTCTCGCCCGGTTCCACAGCGGGATGCACGAGCGTGCGGCTCCCCATCTCAGTCGTGCGCGCCAATAACATTTTCACTGTATTCAATACAATGTTGATGACCGGATTGCTCTCGAGCGTGCGTGTAAGGCGGGAATGGCAGAATCCAGGGTTGATCGCCGACACGGAGACAGGCGTTGGATCCGGCAATCGAGATGCGAGTTCGCGGACGAACATGATTTCCAGCACTGTTCAAATTTTAGACAATGTCAGCCAACATCACGACCCCGTGCTTATGTACAGTGGCTCACTCACGTTTCGAGAGCTCGTAGCGGTTCGCCATGACGCTACACGAGCAAATCAGATTTGGGTTTGGTGAATGGTGTTGGTCGCGTACGAAGTTGTACTATATGCCTCATCGCTCAGCTTCTCAAGGATGCTGGACCAATTTGTGACATCGGTGAGTTTTCTGGCCAATAAATGGGCATCGCTTGAAACGATGACAAGTCTCGAAGCATCGGCTGGCGTTGACGATTTGATGAGGTGAGGGAGCATCAGGATGCTAAGCAGGGCTGTCGATAGGTAGTTCACTTGCAGTCTAACAAGTGAAACGAAGGATCAACGCAAAGTATTATACATCCATGTTTGGGGACGAACGTGGTCTCCCATCCGTCTTGCGTCTTCGCGTACGTGCCAGTCGCTACGGCTGCATTGCAAATGAAGGCGTTTATCGGGACGCCTTCCAGCTCGACCCTGTCAGCAAACTTGCGAACAGAGTCAAAAGAGGTCAGCTCGAGTGGCCAGGCTTCGATGTCCTCCATCACAGACCGCTGCTCGACATCTGGCACGAAGGTGGTAAGTCAACGGCAGTGCAAATCAGCGCAGAGACCGTGGTACCTTGCTTCGCTTGTTTGCCCTTGGCCTCGTCACGGGTGGTCAGAAGAAGTCGCTTGGGTTTGAGTTTTGCAAGATGAACGGCGGCTTCGAAGCCAAGGCCAACATTTGCGCCGGTGACCACTATAGACTTGTGGCTGATGTCGGCGCTTGAGATGGGGACTGTCGTCCACTGTTGGCGGAGAAAAGAAAGGACGCTGAACCTAACCATGATGATCGAATGCTAAGCGGCAGAGTACACTTAGATCCGCAGCACGGTCAATTATGGCAGGCACTAACTAGTTGATCAGAGGGACCATGGAACATCTACTGACTACAGGCCAACTCATTATCATCACGACGACGTCTTATTCAGTGTTAGGTTGCCTTGAGTTCTTCACTGCATGCAGAAACGGCTTTAATCTTCACTGTCGCTCGTTACGAGTGGGAGCCTATGCGGACATTAGATGTGCACGTGAAACACAAGCACCCGTCCTCATCCCCATCTACCCGCCGGCGCCGAGTGCACTTCTCCATAAAGGTCCACCGACATCGCCGAGAACTCTCTCTATTTCGGCCTGCTCTAGATTCAGGATGACCTTCCGCTCGCCCACCGGTTTTCGTGCCGCCGTGAACCCATCTTCCATGAGCATCGCCCGCGATGCAAGGAGGGAGTCCAGGACGAAGGTGAGCTCCCCGAGCGTGGGCGCGCGAGTGGACACTCCTTCTCCAAGGGTCTCGACATAGATAAGGTGCTGGCGCTCAACCTGTCGAACGCCACAATTGAGGTCACATCATCGTTCAGTGATATGGTCGAAGAACTTACCTCCCCCCACCTGATTTCCTCCACACCCTCTCTCTTCATACACTTTACCAATGCAGCCAACATAATTCTCTCGTGCAGACTCAACTCTTTCAAGAATGCAGCCGTCGGGCTATTCTGCATCACTTTGATGACCTCCTTCACATCGTCTATACCTGCAGTCTTTCCCTTTGGATGTACAAGTTCGACCGTACGTCTGCAGATGTCCAAAACACGCCGAGCATCACCAGAAATAGAAGACACTTTCATGGAGGCAAATTTGACACCGTCAGCAGTTATGACATCCTGTTGGTGTCCTGGAGATAGGTTTTCTTTGGCAGCTAGAAGACGTGCGTGTACAATTTCCTCGAGTTGGCCAGTGACGTATGGCTGGAAATTTATCCGCGTCATACCTTTATATCATCGTTAAATTAAGCCAAGAGTACGGTCGTTCTCTTACCTAGTCGACTACGAACGCGTCCACTCATGACCCTCTCGGGAAGGTCCATCGTATTCGCGACTGCGAGCACGACGAGCTTCGAACCGGCTAATGTTGGCCAATTAAAAAAGTTATAGACGACATCTTGTTTTGTCGTGACTAATTGGTCCAGTTCGTCCATTAATACAACACTGGTAGACCAAGTATGGGTCATTAGTCACGGGCATGGTCGATTGCGAACACCACTAACCATGCATGACCACCGGGTCCTGCTCTAACGCCGGCACTAAAGTGGTTGTTAAGTCGCTTTAGTGCTTCCTTCGAACTGACTTTCAGATGACCCTCTGTGGAGACATCATGACCCGAGATCGTTTCCCAGAGGAGGTTGTAGGCTGCTGCTGGCTCTGGAATTTTCAGCCCGTTAATCTCAACGTACGTAAATGGGATCGTTTCCTTTGCAAGAAGTTATGAGCGACGTCCACATATCAAGGATGCGAGACGCACCCCATTCTCTGCCATGCGCTTAAGTTCGCGTACAACGGCGTGCACAGTGGCTGTTTTGCCAGTTCCAGGTACTCCTGAGATATCTGAGAGTTCAAACTTGAAGTGAGAGGCTTCCCTGAACAGACACCGAAGTACCCACAGACACACCCTCCGCTCCCTTCTTCAAGAAGCTCTTCTACCGTGCGCAAAACGCGGTTGTATTCTTCTCCTCGGCAAGGTAGAATGTCTGGACGCGCAGCTACATGTAAAACGTGCATTGCTCTCAACCACGCGTCTTGCGGTAGCTTCTGCAGCTGCTTATAATGTTCTCGTGTCAGGTCTGGAGGTGGGAGGCGCACGACTGCTCCTTTGCGGTTATTTCTCTTCCGAAGGGCAGCTTTAGAATGAGGCGTTGGTGCGGCCAACTTTTTGGAACGACTCTTCCGAGGCGTAGACTTGGACGGGGTGCTGACAGTGCGTTTACGTTTCCGGGATGGTGTTTTTGGGAAATCATCCTCGAGCATTTCGCTGTGAACGTCAGGCTCAGAGTCGAAATCATTATCAGCTGTAACTGGGAGTTCGTCCTCATCGTCGTCTTCCACACGTTCTTGGTACTCGTAGTCGGTATCCGTTTCCCGCGTCGACGGCTCGTCTACCTCGATGATCTTGCGTAGTCCTGGGCGCTTCTGAGTCCGAGCGGTATTCTGTCTTGGAGGTGCCACGGGAACGTTCCAAGATCTTCCACTAGTCTGTTCTTCGTCTGACTCAGAGAGCGCGCGCTGTTTATGATGACTCCAGGCAAAATTGTAGTAGATCCCTTTTCTGGAATCAAGGGCGAAACGACAGTAGAACAACGTGATATTGTTCTGATGCTGTTTGGAATTTGTTGAGCTTTTCTGCACAGAGGACGCGTCCCGAGTGGTGTTTTCCTGGGGGGGTATGTCGGTTACGGTGCAACGGCGAACAACATTCAAGGGTGGCAAGATTGCTTCCGTGTCAAGGGTGAAGTACACTTCATTCTTCGATGAGGTTAGAACTGGTTAGAAGGTCGATATTCGATGACTCACGTCGGTGTATTCCCTTCGCGGACGTACGCTAGGAAGTTCAATTGGCCGTTGAAACCAATGTATCCGGATGAACATGTTGGTCGGCGCTCCTTCCGACTGGTCTGTCCTGAGCTCCCACATGGATGCAATAACCCCAACACTTTCATACTTCGCAGTGCCTGTTGACACGTACACTGTATCCCCGACTCCGAATACCTCCTGAGTCCCCATCTCGGATCTCGACCGTGACTTGCCTCTGGAAGACGTAGGCGGAAGCAACTTGGAGCGGGTAAACGAGTGGTAAAACACGGTCTGCATGTTAGACGTGGGCTTCCAATTCTCATCTTCTGCAAGTGCTTGGTAGTCGTCTGGGATGGAGGGTCTGACGTAGAATGGTTCGGACGACCAGGACGTGGATTTATCTGCCCATGCGCTAGGGTGTACTGGGTTGACGAGTTGCTGGTAGCGTTTCGAGCGACGCGAAGGCGTTGCTTGGGTCGACATGATGGACGTGTGTGGGCAGACGCGTCCGTCACGCGTTTCATTGAAATAGCCAAACTTGGACAAGACGCTCGATGATCTTTATCCACCAACACGACGGGTGAGTGCCGCTGCCAACAAGTCGACGCCAGCGTTTCAATTCTTCCGCAGATAACCATGCTCGTCCTCCATGGATCATCCGCGCTCACAGAAACAAAGCGCCAGATCCTTCTGCGCAACGTCCAGACCATAGATCGCGACATCTTGTCCGTCGACGCTCTCTTCATCCATCTCGTCAAATGTCGCGCGCAGACGCTTGAACAGGAACTCAGGAAGAATCATTCGCCCCACAGAAAATCACTCGATGCCCTTCTTGACTACGGTGACAATGTCCAGTTACCCACTACGGCAGACATCCTCCAAAGTAATCAAAACATTGTCTACGTTATCCCAAGAGCGGGCTCCATATCTCCCTGGAGCAGTAAAGCAACAGATATAGCGGTTATTTGCAACCTTGCAGAGCATGTCGAGAGGGTCGAGCGAGGCATCGCATACGTTTTTCACTTGAAACAGGACAAGACGCTAGACCATTCGGCGGTCTCCCAGATTTCGTATCTACTCCATGACCGCATGACGCAATCCA
>JBBPMA010000285.1:0-30834 GCA_038090075.1 Xanthoconium purpureum | reverse complement strand
AGATGCGTTCATCCCTCTCTCTCCCCGGCTGTTCGACAAGATGGATTACCGCGAGTTCAAGTTGGTCAGCCGAGTATGGATAGGAGAAAGTTGCGTAGAGGATGAATTGACGTTCGGTATCTCTATGCTGCTTCGCGGGATAGACATGAAATGAGCAACGAGAGTGTAGGGGACCGAGGAGTGCTTGAACTTGTACACCACAATTCTATACATTTATCATTCAGAGCTGGATCTCGCTTGTAATATCGTGCACACTGAATAAAAAGGAAGATACATATGCAAATCAAAATCATGGTGGCATGCACCAGGGCGTGCTTCTAGCACCACCAACTATTTTACTCCACCAAATCGGTCGTTGCTCGTCGATCCGATTAGCAGCAATCAAGTCTTCCAGCATCCAAGTACCGTAATCCGGGTCAGCCTGGCCAATGGAAGACAGATCACTGAAGGAACCCATCGCTGGATATGAGATGCACATTGTCCCAGCAAACAATGACAGCACCACCCTACGGTATATGTTCTGTCATTTCCATGTACAAAGACGGGTGGCAAGGGGCAGAATTAACTTACGAAGTGTTCTGCGGGCATATCGATCATCCGCGCGTGGTAGCCAACCGACCCGATCGGATGGTACAACAACCGACCACTCTAATGCGCTCCGCTCTGTATAACAAGTCAATTTCAAACGCAGTTGGACAAGGGCCGTTCACCAGATATTCCGCACACATCCCTAGAATTTGTCTCCGTCTCCCAACAATGTGAAGCATCACATGGTACAACTTTCTTCCTTGCGCATCATAATTTCCTTCAACAGGACGCCTTCCTGGGGGAATGACACCGCGCGGTGTCGGTACAAGTTCCAACAACTCGACGTCAAGCGAAAGAATATCGAATGCTGCGTCGATTGGGATATGACGCATATGTGCGTTTCTATGTTCAACGCGTAGCGCCAGATCCCAGCATATCGGGGGGCGCTGACGATACACCCACATCGCTTTTTCAATTCGACCGATTGCTTCCCCCCCGACTCCATTTTGTGATTACACACAAGAGTGTTCTATCCGTACCAAGTATTGTTTTCTTGATGGTTATTTTCTACACTTTTTGCCGTTTTTCAAGTGTCCTTGGTGTAGATTGCGAAACCGATTCAGCGGCCCACATGTCGATGGAATGTTGTATTCATAGATGTAAAAGATTCCAAACAACAAGTGTGTGTATGCGGTTCTACCGATCTACCTCACTAAAGTCGGGAGGCGGCTAAGTTCACTTTATCAAACGCATAGAACTGGTCACTCACCCAAACACGAGATCCATCGTACCAATGATGGCTACTGCGTCTGCGAGCATGTGCTAGAACAAATAGACATCGGTCAGTGGACTGTTCAAGAGCATAGTCTACAGCTGCTTACGTCTAAAAGGAGAAAAAGGGTTTGTTAGCTTCTTCCGGCGTATGCAGGGAACATCAAGTGGAACTCACGTCTCATCATAAAGTCGGCGCCTGCCAAATGAGCAAATCCTGGCGCACGGATTTTACATCTATACGGGCGGTTCGTGCCATCCCTGTGTGATCCGAGATGTTTGTCTTGATGATGGTGGGATAGTGGAAGAAAAAACGCACGATACGAGGTAGACTGCCATCTCGCCCTTGGGGGCTTCGATAGCGCTGTAGGTCTCACCTGGAGGTACAGAGTAGCCCTCACTAAAGAGCTATCGTGGCTGTCTCTTAGTAACAAATATTTGAAAAGAAATGTGAAACATACTTTGAAGTGGTGGATGAGGGCTTCCATGCTCTCCTTCATGGAGGCACGGGGAGGAGGGACGAGTTTGTTATCGTCGACCTTGATGGCACCGGTCGGCATCTTGTTCAAGCACTACGAGTATATTGTATTGTATATGTTCAACAGTGGATGGAAGCAACAAGGCCACCTACCTGGTGAATGATGCGCAAACTCTCACGGAATTCTTGAACTCTGCAAAGATACCGATCATAGCAGTCACCATTCTTGCCGACAGGGACATCAAATTCGACCTGAAAGAGAAGGGGGTCAGGCGGTGTAGCAACAAAACTCAGTGACATCGACATACCTCGTCGTACTTGTCATACGGCTGAATCTTTCTCAAATCCCAAGGGATACCACTTCCGCGCAACATGACGCCAGTAAAGCCATAGTCTAATGCTTGTTTGGCAGTCACAACACCGATACCAATGGTACGCTCTTTCCATATTCTGTTACCGGTCACGACTTCTTCAATTTCATCTACACGCGAACTGAATTGGGTTGCCCATTTATGAATGTCTTCGAGGAGGCCATGAGGGATGTCAAAGGCGACACCACCTGGACGAACGTAAGCTGCGTGAAGTCGAGCACCGGAGACACGCTCGTAGAACTCCATGAGCTTTTCCCGCTCCTCGAATCCCCAGAGGAAAGGTGTGAGGGCACCAACATCCATAGCATGTGTGAGGACCGCCATCAAGTCTGAACAGATCCCTTATTACTGAAGATCGAGAGGTAAGGATACCACTACCCACGGCTCAGAATACGGGTGATTTCGCCGAACATGGTCCGGATCCATTTAGCACGTTCGGGTGCTTCGATGTTGAGGAGTTTCTCTACCGCAAGAGTGTAGCAGAGCTCGTTGGTCACTGCAGAGAATGATCAGTTCTTGGAATATGACACCAGTTATGTATGGCACGAACTCATGGAAACATAGTCGAGACGATCAAAGTAGGGGAGGGCTTGCGTGTATGTTTTATATTCGATGAGTTTTTCCGTACCACGGTGGAGGAGACCGACATGCTGCGAATAGGCATAAGAAGCGTGTGTGTTTGTCTTAGATGAGAACGCACAGGGTCAACCCGGAGAATTTCCTCTCCGTTGAGTTCCAGAATCATACGGAGCACACCGTGAGCAGCGGGGTGTTGAGGACTGGTATGCAATTTGAACAAGTTATACTTGAAAGAATCAACACTCACCCGAAATTAACTATATGCGCCAGGATTCGTGTCACCAAAGGGGCAAAAAATACAACAACGCACCAGTGAAATGTCTTAGCTTTGTATCTGCACGCGTGCCAGTTTCTGCCAATATTTCTGCTGCAGACATGCCGTGGAGGTCCTCGACGGTGTGGGTGTCAAACGGGCTCTTTGACTGGACGTCGGGTCTGCATCGCGCTGGGGACGTAGAAAACGAGCGAAAAAAAGAGCGCTTTGGTATGGCAAGCTGCCGGCGTAGAAACGCGCTGGCCATCGTCGTGGTCGTTGTCGAGGACCAAGTTGTTGACACGGCGCAAATCGGGTTGTGGCAGTGACGCGGTGAGCGGGTTCTTGACCTGCCGTGGAGGGGTCGACTCGGTTCGCCCTCATACCATCATGCTGGCCAGGCTTGGACTCTTACTTCTACTTTCCAGCGCAGTCTTAGCGGAAGAAAAACCCTGCACAGTGCACGACAGCGCCAATAATTATTACGATCTGAACCCCCTCAGGGCCAGGTAGGTTTAGCATCACAAGCGTAGTGCTGCCCTCGCTGAGCATATCTCAGCAAAGACTACCAGATTCAGACTGGTGGTGGACACACGGTGTACCTCAATCTGTGCGGAAGGATACGCACTGATCCTTGGAACACCGGCCTGGACGAAAGCCGAGTCGATATTGCTGGGGTTGTGAGAAGGGAGCATAATGATTTTGCCATTGGGTGAGCCCAAGCCCGACATTGCTGTATACCGTGTCCGAATGAACATATAATTTATCAGGCTCGTGAATACGACTCTCGAGATAAAAGAAGGTGGCTTGTTGCTCCGTCAGTCAGAAGGGTCCTCTTGTGATGGAGACAACGGGCGAGGCAGTTCCACCATTCTCTTTGTATGCGATACATCCGTATACGCTGCAGGTTTGGTATCGATGTAAGAAATCCTCCTTTACCAGCTCACATACCATGACAGGGAAACCTGTACTTCTTGATCAGTGGCCTTCTGAAGACGATAAGGCCTGCCACTACGAATTCGAATGGCGGACGCATGTGAAACACTCTGGTTTTCTTGACAGCCCTATTGTTGATATTCCTTGTAGTATGCATGCCCGGTTGGAGAACGTGGCTTCTTCGGTGGACTGGTCGTCTTTTTGAACGTCACGTAAGCTATATCCTTACCTGCTGCTCTCATGCTTATGACGTTCAAATCAGAATCATGATTCTCCTGATGGCATTCATAGTCATCAGCACCGTTTACAACCGCTTCGTACTCCGTCAGAGAGGTTTCGACCAGCTGCCCAAGTTCACCATCTCACACGCACGTGAGATATGGGATGTCTCCTCAGAGTTCATCCACGGCTTGGTAGATTATGCTACCGCTGCTTGGAATACCCGAACGAGAGGTTTTAGGAACGTCAACCCGGCCTCACATCATTGGACATCGAGAGACGAGGAGGAAGCGCTGAGGGCTTCTGATCCTCTTGAACTCGATCCAGAGGATGTCCGTGGTGGGGACCGGAGAGCTTTTCGTTTGTAGATCTAGTTTACCTAGCGTTTTGTTCACTCTGACTGTGTGCATCCTATAACACTACCTTCTAAATCTGGAGGCCACGGTAGCTGCCGAGCCACCTCATTTTCCTCCTGAAGAACGCCATCATACAACTACCATGACCAGAGCCATCAAACCCTCAAAAGGACCGCGAAAAATTTCAAGCAAACACTCAGATCGAACAAGACGAAAATCCGGTATCAAAGGACAAAGTAAAGCCCGTACTATCAACGATGTGTACGAATATGCCCCATCCAAAATTCGCCGCGCAAAAGTCGCGCTTGCGCTGGACCGTCACGAGATCGAAGGACGACGGTATGGCTCAGACGACGGGATAGACCTCGCTGGGCTGGGTCAAGGAGCGATGAAGAAGCTCTGTGCCAGGTTGATGCATGATGACGAAGATGAGGATGCGGAGGGGGGAGTGGACAGCGAGGACGACGAAGACATCGATAGTGAGGATGCGTTCGAGGAGAGCGATAAAGAGAAGTTTGCTGGTTCGGGATTCGTGCGCAAGGTGCGCATATGATGTCTATCGTCTTGTCCATTCGTCAATAACTGATGATCTCGTATAGGGTGCTAAAAGTACTACGCGTAGAAAGAAAGGGAAACCACATGTAGCGCAAGAGGTTGATCTCAACGAAGATTCTGATGCTCGGTCAGAGGGTTCTCGATCAGTCTCGGAAAACGAGGATCTAAGTGATGATGAGGACGAAGATGAGGAGATGGACGAAGAAAGTTCAGGGGAGTTCTTTGATGCCCTCGACGTCTTCGACGGACGCGCAGACTTGGAAGAGCGCGACGGCCCACCTCTCAAGGTCGACAAGAAGTTTCAAGATATAAAGACAAATGATGCTGCAGTGGAGGACGAAGAAGAGTGGAGAGGCGCAGAAGACCCAGACATGGGGATGAGTGGGGATGAGCACGGGTCACAAGACGGAGATGAGGCCCGAGAGGACGATGAAGAAGAGGACAGTGCTGTCGAGGAGGATGACGAACTACGGATATCTGCTTCTGACTCTGAGGACCCCTCACCCGAAGCGCTCGCCGACCTCGAAACGTTCCTTTCAAACCTCGACCCACCCAAACGCAAATCGGACGATGTTGCTGAACCCGGTTCAAAAAAACGTCGACGCGTCACTGACCGCACCGAAGCTGGTGAAGAGAGCGAGTTCGGAGTTCGAGGTAAGCATTCATCGATAGTACACGTTTAATATCCTGATTTTTGTACAGGCTCGAGTACTCTCAAGCTGGACGACCTCCTTGCCCCGCTCGCATCTTCTGATTCCCTCACTGCCCTCAAGAAATCGACAAAAGCACTCACATCATCCAGCTCAAAAACGAAAACACTTTCCGCGCCGCTACCTCAGCGAGCGCAAGAACGTCTCGATCGAGAAGCTGCATACGAGAAAACGAAAGAAGAGGTAGACAAATGGTCGGCCACGATGAAACGCATCAAAGAGGTACTTGCCCCTGACTGGTATCACAGGCTGCACATCCATCTGATCCCTATCATAGGCAGAACACCTCAGCTTTCCTCTACAAGCCGAGAAACCGAGTCGCGTTTCCAACCTCGAACTCGCGGCCAGATTCACAGTGAGTTGTTCACAACCCCTGGGGATATTCAAACTCAACTCATGCAACCTCGTGACTCTCTAGCCGTCCAACGAACTCGAATCTGCTGTCGACAAGCTCCTCAAATCAGCACAGCTTCGCGACGAAGACATTGTACACACGGAAGCACTCAAAATGGCTCATCTCAGCGTAGAAGAAGTCGCCGCGCGTCGTGCCGAACTTTGCATGATGCGCGAGCTGGCGTTCCGGGCGGATAAAAAAGCGAAACGGATCGCCAAGATTAAGAGCAAGGCGTACCGACGGATACGGAAAAAGCAGCGTGAGCGGCTGGATGGTGCGGATGGGGTTGCAGATGGAGAGGACGAGGAGGAGGAAGAGCGGTTGAAGGCGGAAGTGCAACGAGCGAGGGAACGCGCGACGCTTCGGCATAAGAATACGGGCAAGTGGGCCAAGGCGATGAAAGGCCGCGAAGGGCTCGATCAGGACCAGCGGCAAGCTATCAGCGAGATGCTCGAACGCGGGGAGAAGCTGCGACGGCGAATACGTGGGGAGGACAGCGATGACGATAGAAGCGAGGAGAGTGAGAGCGACGACGAGGAGCAAGACGAGGAAGCGATTAAACGCGGGGCTTTCGATGAGCTGGCTGCGCTACGCGCAGAGAATGATACCAGTCTCCCGGACCTCAAGAGCAAGAGCGTGTTCAACATGAAGTTCATGCGCGATGCCGCTGCGAGGCAGGCCCGCGAAGCGGACGCTCAAGCCGAGGAACTCCAAAACGAATTGGGGTTCGGGATAGAGGGGGAAGAGGACGAAGACAGCGTGAATTCACCTCCGAAAGACGAGACGTTGGTGCAACGCACGGGTGGACGACTCTCGTTCCGGCCTGGAGTGCCGCCCGGCATGCTCAAGTCGCTCGGTTCCTTGGCCTCGGATACGTCCAGTGTCACTTTGCAGTCCGCTGACCTCTTGCAAGAGGCATCTGTTGCCGAACTGACACCCTCGCCGAGCCTATCCATGCCTACTCCAGCGGTTACGTCTATATCCAACCCATGGTTGGTGCCTGCAGCGCCTTCTGGACCATCTCGGAAGCGAAACGAAGTGCGCGTGCACAAAGACGCTGACATGTTGACCAAGTCCTCCAACAAACTCAAAAAGCAAGCTGGGAAGCATGCAGAGGAGAGGGAACGCGCGAAGGACGATGCCGTACTTGAAATTGACGCGAACAATGTCCTTACGATTCCAGACCCCCCCGCACCGAGCGTGTCGAATAAGAAAAACAAGCGAAAGACGAAAGAAGGGGTTGCAAAAACGTCTGCTGCGCCATCAAATACCGTACAGGACAAGGGCCAGGACGACGACGAATCGGACGTCCTGAGCGAAATCGGGGAACAAGAACGCACAGTGGAGGAAAAGAATACTGGAAAAGGCGTTCGGGCGTTCCAACAACGCGACCTGGTCGCCCTCGCCTTTGCGGGTGATAACGTCGTTCAGGTACGTACATCGCGCTATCTCAACTTCACACTCACGCGACGTTGGGCTTGGTAGGCATTCGAAGAAGCCAAACGACGAGAAGTGGAAGCTGATGCGCCTCGTGAGGTAGATACGACCCTCCCGGGCTGGGTACGTCTCCCCATCCTATCTCAGCGCCCATCTAACCCTTTTCCCGTATCCGATTTCACGTCTGCATCTCCGTAGGGCGCCTGGGGCGGCACAGGCACCAAAAAACATCCTCCCAGACCGCACCTCCTCAAATCCCTCCCTGGCATCGCCCCCACCGCCCGATCAGACCACACGAAATCGCACCTCATCATCTCTGAAAAACGCGACAAGAAAGCATCCAAATACCTCGTGCGCGAGCTCCCTCATCCGTACACGGGCCACGCGCAGTTTGAGCGGCGGATGGAAGTGCCGATCGGGTGTGAGTGGAATACGAGGGTTGGGTTCCAGCGGGGGACGATGCCGCGTGTGGTCAAAAAGGTGCGTCGACGTCTTTTTCGTCGCTCTCGTCTCTTTTGGTTTTGGTTGTCCAACATGTGTGGGGAGTCTGGGGTTGGCTTTGCTATCGTTTGGTGTTTACGTCACCGTTGCCGTTGCCCCAGTCTTTCCCACCACACACCTACATTCGTTCATTCTTTTGTTCCCCGATCCCAAGGTTTGGGTTGGGATCCGGTGGTATGGCACTGGCGTTGACGCATTTCCTTGTCTAGATGGGCACCGTAATCGACCCACTGGAAAAACTATTCTAGAGCGCTCACACCCGCACGTATCGGGGCGTACCCCGTTTGGACCTGCGCCCGATCGATTGATCTATATATCCGAATCCGAATCCGACGCCCCGGACTCGCCCGCGCGTGCCGCCCGCGTAGATGGAAGTAATTTGTGCCACACTGCTGCATTTATGTATCGCGACACATGAATGCCATTCGTTTGTGATGAAACAATAACTTGGATCGTACTTGTCCAAACGGGAATAAATATACTATTCATCGCCACAACCCGGCATACAGGATAAAGGCCATGAACGAGCCTCGGTGATTAATCCTCGACGCATACAATACCATACAGACGTGAGCGTTGGCGAAACAAGGGCAAAAAGGAAACAGGGATGACGAGACGACATAATCATGATGACACCATAAAATGAAAACGAGAATCGGAGGGAAAAGAAGAAAACCACAGCTCGGTGGCAAGTGAAGGCTCTACGCCCGCTCCATTACCTCGGGTCGAACTTGGTCAGCTCGAGTTCGTTTTGTAAGCTTTCTCCAAGGACGCCCCTCGGCGGAAGAACCAGTTCGTCATCGTCGCCTTGTCAGCCTGCCGTTGCAACGCTCTTCGGTCTTCGTTTAACTAACCGGCTCCGGCCGTTCAAGTTCGACCGCGTTTGCGTTCGCATTTGCGTTTGCTTGTCAACCCGTGTCGTCGACGCCGATATCGGTCCGGTAATCCAGGCGGGCACACTCGTCGGACGAGGTCGCATCAGATTCAAGAATCGCTCTGGGCTTTGACGGCTCTGCTCCGGCCCTGTATCCGCACCAATCGCGATCGTCTTTTGCGTCGTCTTGATCGGTGCTCTCCCGGTGGCGCCGACCAGTGGCGCAGACGCTCGACGCCTTGCTCGAGTCAAACCTTCAACGCCCGGACCACTGGCAGAACCCAACTCAATCCCTCGCTCCGCGTTCGGATCCATCCTTTCAGTCACAGGCCCACCGACGACGACGTGGTCGCGCCACGAGAAATTGAACGTGTTACACACCCGCTCGAGACAAAACCGTCCTAGTTTGTGCCATGCACCTTGACGATATCCGGTCCGACCCCCGTCCCGGTCTTCCATGCCCGATCTTGCGCCCTGATGTCGATGTACAGCGGCCGGATCATCCCCCATGGGCTTCTTCTCCCAGTCGTACACGTCCACGTCGTTGCGCCATTGGTCCCTCGTCCAATAAACATCGCCGACGCGCACGCGTGTGTTGACACCGCCCTCAAGAAACGCCGCCCGATCACGCGGCAGTATCCCATCAAAATAACGGCCGTGCGATCCACCAACTCTATCGCAACCGCTGCCGTGCCTCTTCGCCCCAAGTGACATCGTTTGGTCCCGATCTCTCAACCGGCAACGACACGGCGGAGGCATATCGATATCGCCGTCGACATCCCGCCCAGAGTCGGATTCAACGCTCGCAAAGCGTATGGGAGACCCCGACCCCGACTCCGACAATACCGTGGAATGATGGCGTCCGCCATCCTTGTCGCTCTTGTCTGGCGAGGGTCCCTCAACGCGCAAGGAGGGTAGATTGAACCTTGCATTTGCATCGTCCCTGGTTTTTTCCCGTCTTGGAACCAAAGGTGCGCTGTATTGAAAACGTTTTTGGTCAGGTGGCAGGGTCACGAAAAAGTAAAAAAAAAGTGAATAGGGAAACAAAAAAGGATATTGACATGTACTCCGACGGACCATTTCCAGCGACCTGTTGATA
This sequence comes from Xanthoconium purpureum, assembly GCA_038090075.1. NCBI lineage: Eukaryota > Fungi > Basidiomycota > Agaricomycetes > Boletales > Boletaceae > Xanthoconium > Xanthoconium purpureum. Next base: position 20,773 of record JBBPMA010000285.1, on the reverse strand, counting down.
ATGGAAATTGATATGAAGGCACGAGGCAGACGTCCAGAGTAGGCATAGTTTACCTCGGTGTCAGCACCCATTACGAAGCAGTAATGTGGTAGGCTGAGCGTGTCCAGGGCGTCAAAGTAAATGGTGTTATCGGATAACACAGAATTGTTGGACGCATCGGAACAAACAGATTTACTGCCAAGAGAATCGACCTGTTCACGACATTCTCGTCAGGGTTGGGAGTTGTGTGATTGATGAAGAGAACAAAAGAACAAATACCCGCCATCGACGTCAGAGAGCGTGTATACACACGCAACGCGTCCGGATCATTCGGACACTCGGAGACCTGTCAGACAACAGTTCAGCGTTCGCCCAGGGATCGCGCGACGAGAATCGTTACACATAACTCTTCTGACACGCGTGCAAGCCGACCGTGAGGAGACGATGTCGCCCGAAACGACGTTCCCAGCTTCATTGTTCGCTTTAAACAACGTACGTCCCGAATTTGTCAACAAAGCGAGTAGGGCCCAGATCACAAAAGGGAACGCTCACTTCGGCTTCCCACAAGGGCGTAGGCGAAGGAACTTGGAGGTATCGCCGACTCTGGCTCTGGTTTGACGTCGGCGTCACCCGACGATCAAGGGCCGGGGTAGGACTGTGAAGACTGTCATCGAGACCCTGTTCGTGATGTGGTGTAAAGGTGCATATATGCGCTATCGTATGGTCAGTCGAATGCGAAAAAAGCTTACCTGGCGTCTGGTTCCACCCCGACGCGCCTGCGTCCCACTACGCTCGCTCGTTGCAGATGCCTGGGACCAAGGCGTGTGCGCCGGCGAACCTGCGAGTGCCGCGTAGAAACCTGCCATCAAAATACGCGTCAGTAAATGCAGAGCCTTCATTCGCAATGTGCCGCACTATATTCGTGAGGAAACTTGTACAGGGGATCTGGTGGCGACGCGGGGATTTCGAACGACTAGCAAGTTCATGAGCGTGAGCTTTCGCATTTACTCGGACGTCCTCCCCGCCAGCTGGACGGAGAAAAGGTACTCACCGGCTTTGGTTTGACGATCAGCTTGAGCGTCCGTCTGACCGTCATTGCTCGTTCGAGTGCAGCGGTGCACAATGGAACTGGTCAAGAGTGCTTTCATTCCACAATGGCACGACATACATCCAGAATTCCAAACTAAAAAAAGGCGAATGTCTGTCCCACAACTACGAGCTCGGCAGATCCCATCCCCACCGACCTCTACTCTAATAGAGACCCCAACAAAAGTGACGCACGTCGGCCCGTGCATCTGCTCAGCGTCAAAACGACGCCTCACAGCGAGCCAACACCGTCCGGTTGATGTTCCACCAACGTAACGGACCCTTGTCGTAGAGTCCGAAACCAAGGGCCCTGACTAGTTGGTGGGTGTTCGTGCCACCAGTTGGACGATGACAAGTCCAGCGAGGTCAACGTTGCACACGGAATGTTGTGGTCTTCACAGAATGGCTTTCATGATTCGGCCGGAAGCAGACGCGCAGAAGAAGGAGATGAAAATGAAGAAAAAATGGTGCCACGACTGTACAGTTGATGACTAATTTGTTCCCGCGCCTATCCCAACCCGCATTAGGCAGGTGTCGTCGTTCAAGTTGGCGGGGGTGGGGATGAAGTGGACCCCCTCGTACGTCGTATCCCCAGGAACTGAATACCGCCATCATCGCTATCCGACAACGGTACTTGACCCACGTGACCCCATCAAAAAATGTTTTGACAAGAGAGACAGGGCACCAAGTACGAAAGTATGTACTTGTTCTAATTTCTGCCAGTGGCCAGCACAAGATGCCCGTCCCCGGTGCCCTGCTACACCACACGCATGATCGCTGGCACTGCCCGCCTCCGCGGACGCCGCGTCTTCGAAATCCCCCTCGACCCACCACACGTCGTGATTCCATCCGCGCGGAACCCCCGTCGAACCCCTCCTTCCTGTCCCCCTGTCACTCCTCGCCTTCTGTGCGCAACCACATCATTAACGCTATCCTGTGTGGGTTTTCCCGTGCCACAACGACCCTCCTCACGCAACGCCACCCACTTTCTCTGTCCTCCCTTCCTGTATGTAGTATCCCGCGAGTGTTGGCACTCGAATTATCTTGAACTGTGTGAGTACGTCTGGAACTCGGTACCCGCCGCTCAGATCGATGTCGGTACCCATACATACTCATCGTAGACCTATGGTACCTATGAACCCCTCAGGGTCGCCCCCCATCCGTACGCACATTCTCAACCGTTCCCCTCAGCCAGCCCCTCGCCAGACTACCAAACGGTATCCATCAACTTCCGTCTCGTCTCCGCGGAGGCCACCCCCCTCGATCAGACGTCCCAAATGAAACCCACACGCCCGCCAAGTTCATTCTAAAAACAAAATCAAGGCGGAAATGAAAACGACAAGCCCAGATCTAGACCCGCATCGCGGGTAACAAGACGAAACAAGATAACAACCCAGCATCGCGTCACCTATTCAATCCAACCCACAGACCTAGACAAACCTACCGTAGCCAGCACCAACCCTATTCTTATTTGAAAATTTAACCCCATCACAAATCACGGCCATTGGCGACACAGGATCAACGCCATCATTCTCCAGCGAAGCGAACAAACTTTGGGGGGAACGTGTATCAAAGGAAGCACCCACCCCACGACGCGTGCCGATGCGGCATATACACGGACGGCCACAGATCAGCACCCAAGGAATGGGACGAGAACGATCAAAAGGTTCAAGGTTCAGAAGCCTTTGTACACGAATCTAGACGTGTGCACGTCGACCAGGAACACGTAAACGCTGACAGACAGGCGTACATGGGCGCATACGGACACACCTTCCAAGACGCAGGACCGATTCCTATCCGCATCCCCGTCGATGGATCTGTTGAATGTTGATACGTTTGCCGTGTGATGGACGGCCCTGGAAGTTGGCGCACGGTCACGCGTTCGCGTCTATCCGCCACGGTGGCGTCTCTCAGCATTGATACTGTCAACAACTGTCAATGTCTCGTCTATCGATAGCGCTGTTCTTGCAAAATTGAATTGACCATTATCTCTCGCAGTCGCGTGACCCTCGCGCCGTTATCTGCATCCACCCTCCTACCCGGTCCATCAGCGGACTTTGGTGTCGATAAGGTGGAAAGAAGGAGAGAAGGGGGGCGGTGTACGATACAAGTGGGGCAAAGGGGGAACCCAAAAACTGGACTGGGAAATGGGTGACAAGTGATGGGGGAATGGGAACCGGGGGAAGTGGGAAATGAGAAGGCTGGAAGGACAGCCTAACCAGAAAAAAAGAAGTGATGACCAATGCAACGACGACGGATATGAACATGAACGTGAGCATGAATATGAATCCCCCCCTTTCCAGGATCCAAGACATGTGGGATCGAGACGGAAAAAGGTTGATGGGAAGAGAGCGTGGTGGTCGTACCTTGGCTGTGGGAACGATCGACCGGCCGCGGGAGGGACAAATATGTCCCGGGCCGGCTGGGGTCCGGAGGGACGCCGTCATGGTGCATATCTCACGTGCATGAGGCTGGGGAGACGATTGTGGAGAGACGTCGGCTCGGTCGCGCCTCTCGTGTGCGGTGTCAAGCTCATCGCAACATGCATCCGTGCCACGGGTGGGCGGGAGTCAGGGGAATAAGGGGGGACCCAAACACGCGAACGACGTGAGGACGTCAGATCCCGTCAGGAGAAGACAGAACTGAGGCAGGGACAAGTCCATCAGCCGACGCACAAGCGAAACACAAAGGGGTTGCGCAAGACGGGTATGTACGTGAATCCAGTGATGTGTCATGCATCAAGTACCGTGACTGGGGCCGAAACGCGGACGAGTGAAACGGATACGACGCACCGCACGGTCAAGAGCGTCCGTGCGCCATCTTCTGGGGAAGGTTTTTTCCCGCGTTGGACCTCCCAGGACGTCTTCGAGCAGGTGTGTGCTACGCACTATGATCGTGTAATCGTGCGATTCAGATGACATACTGTGGGACTCACAGTGAACACGTCCATCGGCACCGTCGTTCGTCGGGGAGCGATCTTCCAACGCAGGTGCGCATCGCACGTGTGGTATCAGATAGCCTCACCATTCGGCGGGGTGGGATGGATAGATCTCACAGAACGTTCCTCGACGAGACCAGAGCAACTTGGCAGAGCATCAACGCGACCCGCTCCAATCGGTTTAACTGCAGTCCTACTAGTAGTCGCTCATCATCATGCACAGCCGGCACATCCCCCGCCACCAGATTGGCATCACGAGCGCTTTTTGTGTCACGGCGATAACGGGGGACCGATACGCCCTCAGCGTCTCCCCGCTCGTCCATCTGATCGCCATCCAAGCCCACTTGGGTCCGACTGTCCATGATATCGCGACGTCGAGTGCGTAACCCATCACCCCTCCAACCATCCTCGCACTGCCAATTCATCTAGGAATAAAAGTAATCCCGCGTGCGACCAAATCCCCCTCCGGCCCCGCGTTGCCCAAGACTCTGGATTTAAATACACTGACATCCGTCAGAGGGGTGCACGTGTCTATCCGACCCCATCGTGTCCGTTTCCTAAACATCGAGCCGGGCTCGGGTGCATATGCATATGCGCAGAGACATTGTTGCCATGCCCACGCTAGCGGCTATCCCAAATTCGAGTCGATAGCGAATGGCGTCGTTCGCGGAGCTGCACCATCGGTACTGACATGGGAGATCAATCATCTGGAACGTTGACAGCGCGGTCACAGCCCCCCTTTCCGTTAATCTCGGGTTCATCCGATCAGAGCTATTCCCTTCTAAGTCAAGCATTTAACGCCTGATCGAGCTCCCCATGTACAGCTTGCAAGGAAAATTCCGGTACGGTGCTGGCGGCCGACGGAGCCACCTTTGTTCATATTTTGGAGCGTTGCGTACTGTGCCGCAGCTGTGTGCGCGTGTGCGTTTCAGACTCGACGTCAAATGGTTGATCCGACGTTCAAGTAAATAATGAGTAACACACTCTTATGAGTGCCTTGTTACCATGTCGCGGTGTCGCGAATCCACATCGACGCGTGGCTGGTCGGTCCCGGTCCACTGTCATTGTTGTCGTCGTCGTCGTCGTCGCTATCTAAACCGTGAACAAGAACACTGTGCGCATAGGGGTGCATACTACTGTGTACAATATGAGTATGTGGTACATAGCATCACATCGATGGCGGGCGCCACAGGAGATCGCCGTCCACAAATCAATATATACGTACCCCACAGTACAGCACCCGATAACCCGATCAAGGGCGCGGCCGCCAACAAACTACATATGTATCCCCATTCCAATGCCAAGCCCCCCGCGCGTGGCGCCCAGTGGCGCCGAAATCTGACGCGGACACGTCGATCCCTTTTGGAGCAAGCGAAACCCCGCATCCCGGCGCTGTACGCCGCACCTCCTCACGGCCCCCTCCGAGTCGGCGTGTGCCTGCGAGTCCCTATGTTAAGACCACTCGGCGTGTGAGCGTTGGTTCTGTCAATGGTAAATCATAAATTGTCATCTTGATCCCCGCTGTCACTCGGAGTGGAGAGGGGCGCGGGCGCGGGGGGGGACAATGATTGCTGCCATGCCGGACGGTATATATACATACATACATAGTAGACATAAAGAACCCCACAGGATGGCTGTCGACCTGTGGGCTCCTTGGCAAGGTACACGGTGCGATTTCCTCGCCGCTACCACACGCAGGTCGACCCGTCGCTCAAAGTTCGAACTGAAACCAAAACTTGAAGGGTGAAACGTGCTAGAAGTAAAAAGCTTGTGTCACATGGTGCATGACATGGACGTGGGGCGTGTCACTCTGACAGCGTCCCGTGTCAAACGTACACGGAAGCAAAACTTGTTTGCCCTGGCCAAGTTCCTCCGTTCACAGCAACGAAACTCTGGTTCCAGTCGGGTAGTCAGGGATCCGTATTCACTTACTTATTAGCACTTCCAGCCACACACGCAACAAAAGGATAGAAGAATACCATTACTAATACTATTAGCATTACGAATCGATAACATGAGATGTGCAAGTCCGTGAGAGATGCATGTCATCTAAAAACCCAAGCTGCCAAAATGACGCGTCCTGTAGGTACTTTGTACGTATGCAAAAAGAAAAAAACAGAGGATGCAAGTTGAAAAAGAGGACTCATGGAGACAAGAACCAATGGACAAGAAAGAAAAGACACCCAAACCAAAAACCACGACGATACGATACGATACGATGTGCCAAGAAAGATCGCAAGCGATGAACCAGACGCTAAACGTTTAATGAAATTGTGTGAAACCAAAAGGAGACCACCGAAGAATGCGACAAAACGTATATGCGAGAAAGGAAATGACGCCATGACAGATATGTGCGCAAAGAAAAAGAAAAGGGAACAGATGGTATCATGCAGATGAAAGATGCCTTGTCGGAGATCTACGGTAGATGTATACATGCAACAGCGCGTGTCGTGATGGGAAAATGCGGTGATCACGGGGTCGAAAGGAGTGCGAATGGAAGAAGGGGGGTACGTATGTACAACACAGATCAGAACACACACGAGATGCGAGAAAAGATGGCGAGTGATCAATCCGAAAAGGAACGTGTGATGGATGGGTGGTTGGCATCGTCGCGAGGTGACGGCGCACATTACTCGCGTTTGGACATGGCGAATGCGGCTTCGAACGTCACAGGTTCGCCAGGGTGGGTCGTCGTCCGCCAGTTTCCGACAAAGTTTTGACCGCCGACGACGTAGCCTGTGAACACCCAAACACCAAGCGATGCACTCGCGGGGTGGGTCTAAGGGGGATCAGAGTCAGATATGAATGTGACCGGGTCGCCCCGAGACAAGAGGCGGAAATCGAGCGAGAACAGAACTCACACTGACAGGAACACGGATGAGTGCGACGAGTCCGTCCCATTCGCGGACACGCCCGTAGAACTTGTAGTGATGCCAAGCCTGACCATGTTGAAGGTCCGTCTGACAAAAATAACGGAGTTATCGCAGTGAGAATAAGCACGGTAAAGGCAGCGATAAGCAGGAACGCACCTCGCCAACGAGAGCGATATCGAGGATACCATCACATTTCCGTCTGATCACGAGCTCGTCCCCATCGCCGGACGCCATGTCTGCATCAGAGTCGCTCGTATGATCGTCCATGGCGTCGTCGTCGTCGTCTTCAGCGTCTTCCATACCCTCGTTCTGCAGGACCTCGTCAGCTTGGGCGAGATACAGCGCATCGTCCTCCCGATAGATGATTTCCGACGTTCCCCGATAGTTGCACCCACGACACCGGCTCTCATCGTGTAAGTCAGGCCCCCCAACGACGTATTGATTATACGTTGCAGACCTCTCCTGACACGTGATAACAAGGCCGTGCTAGAACGAATGTCATGATGTAGTTAGTAGACGTCATCGGACCGTATAGCTAAGAGTACACACCGTAACCTCCTGGAGTCCCACGGGGCCGTGGAACCACGCGTTTTGGATGCCGCCGGAGGCAGCGGGTTCATTCGGGTCGACATCCATGCAGTGATATTCACGCAGACGCATGAAAACGGGTGCGGCAGTCAGACCGACCGACTGCTCGCTAAAGGACGGGGGCATTTGAGGTGTCCGCATGACGTTTCCGTACATGCCGTCGTCGGGGTACTGAAAAACAGGGTGAGACCACACGAGCAGCTGTACGGAGTCAACGTAACGCACCAACATCCGGCCTTGCCAAAGACCGTTGAGGAGGCCAGGAGTGTAATGGGTGCGCTTGAGGGAAACGGGAGTGAAGACGGAGCGGCAGTCTGCGAGGCGATTCCACTCGTCGTCCCATCGCGCACTTGGAGCGAGCTTTGCGCGCGCCTCTGACCCGAGCGAGTCGTAGTTCTGGACGTCGTTCCACCACTCCCAAGTTGATCTGGGTATGAACTTGGCGACCTTGTGCTCGTTGAGCTCCTGGACGTCTTCTTGAGTGGGGCCGACCATGTGAAGGCCGAGCTGGAAGGCGTGTGCGCGCGTTCGTGGGAGGTGGGGAGGCACGCCAACGGGGAAGACTTCGCGATGGGAAAAGTAGATGAGCTTGGCGGCGACGGAGGCGAGGGGGACGCTGAGTTGGATGTTGTTGACGTGGTAGAGGGGCATATTGCGCGAGAAACCATCGCGGTAGCGTGGGTAGGGACCGTGTGCGGTAAGGAACGAGTGGGGAAGTTGGTTAGCGTTGGCTTGGAGGGGAAGGGCGTAGTGGATGTGGGGAGCGAGGTATGCGGCGTACTGGGCAACGTGAGGGGAGGGGTAGAGCAAGTGTGGAGAGAGACTCACGCGGACGGGCATGAGGACGAACGGCAGGATGAGCCTCGTCATCTGGGCACGTTGTTGGGGTGTCTGCGCTTTGAGACGGTCTGGCAAGTGTGTTGGGATGAGAAGACGAGGAGAGAGTGGGGAACGCACCTTCGGTGGTGGTGAGCCAGAGGAGCCAGATGGCGAGGGAGTTGAGCTCGCTCTCGTCTGGCCAGCCGTCGACGGTGTTTTCGTAGAGGCGTTCGCGGATGAAGGTGTCGACGAAGTCGGGGAGACCGGCTGCGTCGAGCCGGCAGCGGTTCTTTCCGTCATTTTCGAGCAGCATGGAGAAGCAGGTCCAGAAGGTGGGGAGGACGTCGTCTGCGTGGATGTTGCCACGGCGGATGCACCTGAGTGCGTTGTAGTTGGCGAGGAGTTGGTTGCAGCGGCCGGGAGCGTCGAGGTGTCCGAGACGGCGGGCGGGCGCGGAATCATCGAAGCAGACGCGGAACATGCAGGAAAAGAGGTGGGCATTCCGCCTGAAGTTGAGCGAGTTGTAAAAGTGTTTCGAGGTGAGGAGGAGGGGGAGGAGCGCTGCTGGGGGTGCGGTGTGGTCGTCGTGGAGCTCGAGAGCGATCTTCTCGAGTATTTCGAGGGGGAGACGGAGGATGGGGGAGGCCATGGTGGGGATGGGGGAGAGGGACGGAGAGATGGCAGGGGGTACTTTTATTAGTATTACGGTAGATTGTCGCTCGACGGCGCAACTGCGCTTTTTTCGCTGCCAAAGTTCGCCGCAGAAACCGCCCCGCAGAGAGCGATGGGAAGACTACGTAACTGAGACTTCTCGCCCGGCCAGCGCCTTCCATGTTCGGGCAATGCGATAAACGCCGTTTCAAATCTCCGCCCTCATCCCCCGGTTCCGCCGGTTGCTCCTTTCGCATCTCGGCCGTGGTTTTCTGGATATTTCCTTTTACGGTCATGTTATCGCCCTCTGATATGATTGGCGTTGCTCTGCTAGCACTAGTGTGGGACTCTCTCCTCCGCCACAGAACCATTCAATCATAACCTTGTCCTTGTCCATATACGACACTCACATGTCTCGACACCCACATGTTCACATCATGCTACGTTCACTCCACTCCCCCTCACCGCCCCTTTAGATCTGTACCGTACCTACACGTGAGTCAACCTTGACGTTGGGACCCATGCGTTCCACTCCTCGCATCGCCTCGCTCGTACGTGATTCATGCCCTGTCCTGTGCCCTTTCTCATCGGAAGCCTCTGACGTGATGCCCTGTTTGCTGATTGAGCTTGAAACCCATCAGCATTTTACTCTCTCGTCGGTAACAGTCCCCCCCCGCTGATCAGAACTCAATATTTCAACGTACCGTTAGTTTTCTTGCCCCGTCTGTGGCTTCTCGTGAGAGCACGTCCATCACCATCAATTCTACCACGACATTCGTCGGGCCGCCGGCTCCCTCTGCCCTGCGGATCCTGGCCTGGACTAGGTCCCGCTGTGCATTCAATCGCACCTGATCAACACGCATGTCGCTATCGCTTTCAATATCCGTTCGCTATGAACAGATCGGTCACACTGCTTTCCGTCCAACATTTCATTTCCTGGCCAAGAACCATCGCTATCGAACCTTCTCTCGCCTAGAACCTCACCCTCGACTACAAAGGCTAGCGAAATGCATTAATTTCCGCGAACACCCTCGTCCCCCTTCCCTACCAACACGCGTTTTGACGTACTGAAACTCGTGCTCATTGGCGTTCCGGTGGGTGGGAAACCCGGTCTATGAATAAAAACCCAGTAGGCGCCTCGACTCCGACCGTTTTATACGCCACCCCCTTGCGTGAGTATGAAACACAGATAGGTACCAGACAGCTGATCGCCGTCTGTTGCACCAGACTGCGCAGCTGCATCCCGGCTCAAGTCGTCTTCGCCCAGATTTGCGCGGTCTTCGGACCCGATCTTTGCAGTCTGCTGGGTGAGGAACTGTAGTTCGGCTGGCGATCTGGGGGACAGGAACCAATCTATTCTTCGAGAACCCACAGCCCTGCATCTCCATTTTTCCTTGTTTCCCAGACCTTCCACCTTTTGGTCGTAGCTATGTCTTCGTCTTGTAGTTTTGGACCCTAGGCAAAGCCCTTTCACGTTCCAGGAGTCATGAAGAATTTCCGGTTCGTCCTTTGTCATGTTCGAGAAAACGGCATGGATGCAGAATGGACACTGTGAATGCGCAGGCAACGCCGCGCGAAAAAATTATTTGCGTCCCCCGTGCTGGGGATTTAATTCTTTGCGTGTTGGGTTCGCTGGGCTTGGCTCTTTCCCCCAGTCGTTGTTCCATACCAATTTGAAAAGCGGCGAAGACGTTGCGGGGGCCAACACATCCCTCGATGTAGATATCGAATCCATCGGCCAGGTGCGCATTCACTTCAATCTCTACCGCGGATCCCTAGGCCCCAAGCGTGACAATGTGAAGGGTCAAAGATGGCATTCAGCATCACACCCACCCAGAACCTTCGAGCAGAGGAAGCGAAGCCCTGTCCAATCACACAAGGAACATAGATACGCGAGTATCCTCTGTGATAAGCTAGGTGGATATCTGATAGTCGAACTTGGGGGCAACCCATCGGACACAAGGGCCTGTCATACACGGACAGGGCGGGTCGGAGGGTGCAAAGAAGTCTTCCAAATTAGGTCAAATCTTCCCCTAAAAAGGAATGTGACTCTCTCTGCTGGGGGATCGTCACATCGGACGGGCCGTCAGCGCACTCAAAAATCCATATAAAAGGCCTCTCGGTCGCGATTCCCCTCTTTCTTCGCCCCACCCACCATCCCCCCCTCACAACCACCATGCAGTCCACCACCAGCGCACAGTCATTCCTTCCCTTTGCCGAAGATTACAGTCCTCCGAGATCGAGGACGACGGCTGCGTCCATCTGGGCCCCGCAACCCCAGCAGTTAGACTCTACCTGGCCTCACACCATTGACTCGTTCTCCCGTGACGCAGAAAAAGTGGTCTTTCGTCCGCAGAGGGGACTCCGAGGCTTCAATCCGATTTTCGGCAGCGAAGACGTTTTCGGCCCAGTCGGACTCGTCGGCCCTCCCCGTAAAAGGGACATTGGGGCCATTGGCGACGGCAGGAAAAGGCAAAGCCCCGAGCTGGACGACGATGCACGTTGATTTCCCGCTATTTTAGGCGCATATACTCACCTTTTTGGTCGTATAGCACGTCGAGCAGCTCCTGCGCGCGCTCAATCTCAACTCCCCTGCGCCGTGCACTCAACAGCCTACCAGGGTGTTGAACAACGAGACCGCGAACTCGTCGGGCTCTCCCGACGTGTCTCCGAGTTCGACCACATCCGCATTGTTGACCCCCACAGACCTGTCGCCTGCAAAGACTTCATTTGACTTGAAGATCACTCCCCCGTACGAGGCACAGTCCGTACCTTCCAGCATGTCTCCGTCTTCTCTCTTGTTCGACCCCGGCTCACCTTTGAAGACGCGTGACTTTTTGTCTGCCATTAATATCCCTCAGTCGCGTTTGTTGGAGGCCCCGGCGTCGTGCGCGCTCCCTTCGGGTGGCTTTCCGTTCTTTGACCAGTACTTGGAGAGTACTTCTCCCGCGCTTGGCACCCAACCTTTGTACGATAGTGCGTTCCCTCAGCTCGTCCGCCGACCAGACTTGTCCAGTATCTCGTCTTCCACTTGGCGTCACCAGCAGCAGATCCCAGAGTGGCGGAGGGCTGAGGAAAAGCCCATCAACGATTTCTCCATCGGTCTGTCAGGCGAGGATCCCCTGAGGACGCCCCCCTCTCAAAATGTCTTTACACGTCAAGGGTCGGCGGGAGCGCATTCCCACGAGGCACGACCTCTTTCCTCCATTCGATACATGCGTGATATCAACTAACGTGGTTTGCTTACGCAGCCCATCAATTTCTTGTCGCTCCTTCATCCCTCCTCGTCTCCGCCTTACCATGTTTTCGTTGCGCGTATCATCAAATCGTCTGATCAACAGGCCTCGATTTTTTTACAGCAGAAGCTCAAAGTCGCCGACCTGGAAGAACGGCACAAGATCATAGATGCCATATGCGCGCGGGGCTTTGAGATGATGTCTCATCGGTAGGTGTTTGTCATTACATACGATACATACGGACATCTCTCACACGATGGGACTCGCATAGGTTCGGGAATTGGGCCGTTCAACGATGCTTAGAAGCCGCCTCGACTGCCGAAGAGCGGCGTAAGATCGTGGGTTGTATGAGGTGCGTGATATCCCTTTTTTCGTTGATTCTCACGTACGGAAAGAAAACTCGCACAGAGGTCGGGTGGTTGAACTTGCAACCAATTGCTACGGATGCCACGTCCTCCAAAAGGCCCTCGATTGCGAGGAAGACATTAGGTTGTTGATCGTGTCGGAGCTTCTTCTCGGCGATCCGGCTTTGACGTTGGTCAATAAGCATGCCTCGCATGTTTGGAGCAAGGTATATCTCCGTCGTTACCGCTAGATTCCGATGACGAATGGCTGCCAGATCATGGAATTGAGTTGGACCCCTCCGGCGCCACCGATTTTCGCTTAGTGAGTCATTTCCGTGTTCTAGGCTTCTTATGACCTCAGCTTCGCATGAAAGTGTCAACAAATCACTCAAGGGGAAGTGGGCCTCGCTTGCGTGTCACGAAACTGGGTCCCTCGTTGTCCAGGTGCCGCCCCATCCCTAGCATAGTCACGTAGTCGTTAACCACGTTCCGCAGCATGCGTTTGAGAACCTTGAAGAATCAGCCAAAGATGGCATCATCGACGAGCTGCTGAATCAGGGATCCGCGGTGTTCGGCGAAATCGCTAAAAACCAATGGGGATCGTACTGCATCCAACATAGTAAGCATCAACGGCCAACCGCATAACAAGCGCTGACGGGGACGCATCACTAGTCTTGGAGCATGGCTCACCCAAACATCGTCAGATGTGTCTCGATCACTTGATCGCTGACTTGCTCGACTATGCAACCAATGAACAAGGATTCAAGTCCGTTACCAAGGCATTCAAAGAAACGGGCCCGGAGACGCTCACAAGGATCGTGAAGAGGATGTGTGAGCCAGCGAAAGGGTGTGTGATACCCGCTATATCTGAACACCACGCTGACTCTGACTCTGCCCTTCAGTGGCCGTCGTGCGATGATTGTTGACCTCGCCTTATCCGTTACGGGAAGTCAGCTCATTGCGAATGTGCTGCCCCAGGTAGGCTGTTCTGTTTGACGTCTTTGAGATTGCGCAAGTCATTCTATGTACCTCAGGCTGACAAGGATCAACGTACGATGCTCTACGAGTGCATCAGAGGTCACATCGTGACGCTCCGTGGGTGCAAGACAGGATCCAAAGTCATCTGGCTTTTGTGCGTTTCTTTTCTCAACCATTTTCGCCGTTGTCTGACTGTCCACACAGCGACAGGATGGTTCGTTATCATAACGCCCCTGATGTTGTTGTGACTGACCGACCTACAAGCGCGCTTATTACGGGTACTGAGTTACCCCATGGCCATCCGTTCCAGCATCAACCATCTTGGTTCATGGCATCTTTGCAACTTCATCTGTCGTTCGAACGCCCGGGATTCCGCCCCACATTGGAAACCATACATAGATTTATGCACTACACAGGGCCGAACCATCTTCCGCATCGATCTTGCAAGCTTCGCTGCAACAGCTTCCGCCATACATATTCAATCAAGCATTTTCACCACAGCATTCCGTACAACGATCGAAATACGCAAATATCCTACTTCGATTCCAAGCAGCACTACGTCTCGGCCGCACCGACCTTGCATTCCGCATTGCACGAAAGAACAATCTTCGCATCAAACTCTCAAGCTATCATTTGTTATTTGACTCATGCTCATTTGCACCGATCCAAGACGTGCGCGTTTCTTCTGCCATTTACCATGCGCCATCAGCCCGACGTTCTTTGTTTCGCATCGCCCTTCCTTATGCTGGGCCCAAAAAGCTGAAGTGCGCTTCATGTTTATCCGATTTCTCGACTGTTTTTCGTTAGAATTTGCAGCTATCCTGTCAACCAGTCATTTGCATCACGCCAAGTCCAGCTATCACATTGCATGTCCACAGTACATTTACTCTACCATACACTGTCGTTTGTGTAGTCGCAATATATTGCCGCGAGTGTCGCTTATCCAGGTATGCATACAGGGTATAGATGTCGTCCTAGAATACAAGATGGTGACAAGGGGATACAATCTCTGCAACTTCTGCCATGACTTTATGCCACGACCTTGGTGGGTAATACTTCCTTTCTCAACGCCTCGCATTTCATCTCCTGAGCCTCGGCGCGTTCTATCGTCTTTGTCAACTTTCCTTCGCGTTCCTGCATGCGCTGTTCCATTCCGAGGACCAGCAGACGGATTTGCTCCATCTGAGAGAGGGTAGCTTCGATAGAAGCCTGCGGCGCTGCAGGAGAATCGGAAGCTTCAGAAGGCGGCGGCGGTGTCGCCGGCGCGCGATTCAAAAATGACGACCCCATTGCCCGAGCGACGACCGTCGCTGATGACGGTGCAATATCCAACACCGTCTACACATGCGTCAAGTTTCAACCAACGACGCCAAGGCAACGAACCCACCTGCCAATTCTCCCCCGCCAATTTTGCCAACGCCTGTTCGAGCATCCGTTCGCGCATACGCACGCGCTCGAGTTCGGCCATGCACCGCTCGTTTTCGCGTTGTGTTCCTTGGAGGATGAGGTCCAGGTTTTTGTATTCTTTTTCGAGGGAGAGGATAGTTTCGAGAGGGGGTCGGGAAGCGAGTTGGGTTTGGAGGGTGAGGATTGTTGATTGGAGCTGGCGAGCGCGTTAGCGTGAGGAGGGAGGGGGTGAGAGGGGAAACGCCAAAGAGAAGGACGTGCCCACCTTGTCATTTTCGCGGTCTTTTTCGAGGAGCTGTTTACGGAGGGTGTCTTCGACCGAAGGGGATTCGTCGGTTTCGCGGATAGAGAGAGTGAGGTCGGAGTGGTCGGTTGTGGGGGCGAGGGAGAGGGATGTGCGGGGGTAGGTGCGGACGCTTTGGGCGCGGCGCATTGCGGACACTGATGGGGTGCGGGTGTCACTGGGGAGATCTAGCAGCGCGAAGCGGCTGGAGGCGAGGGACGATCACTGGGTGGTGACCCGGGAGGTGATGATGGCGCGGACGACGGGCAAGTTCTGAACGCGAAGTTGAACACTTGGGAGTGGCACGCGTTTTGGTGGCGGTGGCGTCACGGTCTCGTCGTGGGTTCGTGAACGCCGCTTGTTGGCCTGGTAATGCAAGACGCTTTCGTCTCTGACGCGGCAAACACTCGTTATGCTCCGTTTGTAGCTTCGCCCGTAGGCGGGCGGGTGAACGAAAGGCGTTTTTGATCCGTGAATCTACGTCACGTCCATGTCATCACACTGAAACCGAGAACAATTACATGACAAGATGAATATCTGAGGTCGGTGGGTCCTTGTGTTCGTCAAAGAGAGCTAATCACTCTAGGAACGCCTCTCGTTTTCTCGGGGTTTGAAGGGAAGGACAATACGTTGGTTGTGATATCATGGCAACGTAGTAAATTGAATCCTGCTCGGGGTTAAATGAGTTTATTCTCACTGAAGAGGAAGTTCGCGACTCCAGGGACGGAAAGAATTCTCATCACAGGAACAGGAAATAAAAGAAGTCCGCGTCCGCTCCATCCGAGCGAAAAGGTCCAAACTCGGAACGCCAGTGCCTTTCCGTTCTCCTCCTCATAGACACGTGATCGAGATTTGTGCACTTGGGGGGCCGTGGAGTTATATAATCTGGGGGTCGGGACCCCAGGAGCATACGTAACTCCACTTGCATCGGTCAGGACCACAACACATCTTTTTTCACCACCGCACAGAACATTGAGAACGACGACGACGATATCCCCGACGGCTCTTCCAGATGGACGACAAGTCTATGCAGTTCCCAGCGGCAAAGCTGGGAGAGTACACCGTCACTGGCGACATCGCTGAAGGCACCTTTGGAAAAGTCAAGAGTACGTTTCTCTCCCCCAGCTGATGGCGATCGTCGGTTGATACGCCTCCTTTTTCGTCTCTCAGTGGCAACGCATACCATCACTGGTCAACGTGTCGCCATGAAGTACATCTCCAAGGCCGTCATTCATATGACGAAAACCAAGACCCGGGTCCAGCGCGAAGTCGAGTACATGCGTACCCTTCGGCACCCACACATCATCAAGCTGTACGTCTACATCCGCTCACCTTTATGAGAGCGCCCATGTGTAATGCGGCATTCAGATATGAAGTCATATCCACTCCGACGGATATCATAATTGTCCTGGAATATGCCGGCGGCGAGCTCTTCAACTACATCGTCAATAACGGTCGTATGCCCGAGCCACGCGCTCGGCGATTCTTCCAACAGCTCATATCCGGTATCGAGTACAGCCACAAATTGAAGATCGTTCATCGGGATTTAAAGCCGGAGAACGTCCTCCTCGATGACGACCTCAACGTCAAGATTGCCGATTTCGGTCTCTCGAACGAGATCAAGGATGGGGATTTTCTAAAGACGAGCTGTGGCAGTCCAAATTACGCCGCGCCGGAAGTCATCCGGGGTGGTCTTTACACGGGCCCGGAGATCGACGTTTGGAGCTGTGGAGTTATTCTTTATGTCATGCTTTGTGGAAGACTTCCTTTCGAGGATGACGACGTTCAGACCCTATTTACGAAAATCAGTCGTATGTCCGCTTTTTTTTGCTTGCTTCGTACCCGGGCGCTCATTTCTTTCGTGCGTAGAGGGAAGCTACCATATGCCGAGTTATCTCTCTGTTGACGCGAGAGGTCTCATCAATGCGATGCTTGCCATTGATCCTGTCAAGCGGATAACGATTCCCGAGATCACGCAGCATCCTTTCTACATGACGGACCTTCAACGATACCTCACGCCCCTTCCACCACCACCCGGGCCCGTTCTTGGCACGCTCTCGTCGCTGGTGACGCCTGCAAAGGCGTTGGATTTCGAGATTATCGAGGGATTGGGCCGGATTGAGGAAGACGTCGTCGACGAGCTCGCGTCGAGAATGGAAGGGGTCGACAAGGAGGACATTTGGGAATGTCTACGGAGGGACGACGGGGTTCAAGGGAACGCCGTTAAGGTGGCGTATATGCTGCTGCGCGACAAGCGCAGGGCCGGACGAGACCGTGAGGATTACCATGTTACGCCGGTACTTGAGCTGACGATGTCTAGTCGCAGAGTTCGAGGAACAGGAGCGTGATGCTAAGCTGGCTGCCATGGATGTCAGTGGTTGTTCTCGTTCTGTTAGCAACGTTTTCGCTCACTCAGAATTTAGCCTAGGAACACGATGTCGCCCAGCGCGCTTTCCCCGGTGGGCGACTTGGAAGACAATCCTTTTGAAGCCGAATTCAATGGTGACTATGACGACGACGACATTGACGACGGACTTGATTTCTCAACCCCTCCTATTGACGGTGAAATCAATAATTTTGCTGTCCTCAACTCTTCCCTCCCCGAACAACTCCCCGAACAACACCACCTTGCATCCTACGCCAACGCGAAACGCTCATGGCCTGCCGCCAAAGAAAAGAAACAGCATCGGACAAAATGGCATTTTGGTATCCGGAGCCGATCGCCACCGATGGAGGTGATGCTGGAGATATACCGCACGCTCAAGACGCTAGGGATGGAGTGGAAGGAGAAGCGAAACCTTGGAGGGTTGGGTGGTATTCGACCGCAACGGCAGCGATCGAACACAAGCGGTGTGAGAATCGAGCGAGCCAAGGAGCTGGACGGGAGCGATACTGTTGATTTGCGGGCAGCTGCCAGTGTGTATTTCATAGAGACACGAGCGAGGGTTCAAGATGTGGTGGTGCGTGCATACGACCAGTGGATGGAGGATAACGCTGACACACGTTGCAGGTACTCATGAACCTCCAGCTCTATATGGTCGATTCGATAAATTATCTGGTCGACTTTCACCACAAGAAGACGTACAGGACGTCGGCCGAGCTAGGCGCTGGGAAGTTCGACATGGCGAACCCTGATACGGTGCTGCCCAAGACGAGCTCCGATGGACGATCGATCAAGGACGGGCAGGCGATCAAGGAGGACGAGATCGTCTCTCCGTTCGTCTTCATGGACGTCGCCTGTCGTCTCATTCTCGAACTCGCTGGCGGGGGAGAGTGAAGAGCGGACTTTTTCACCACTGTCATCATGCAAGCCACAGACATGCCCGGCGCTCGCGTTCTTTCCTTTCTTTCTCTTATATATCACACCAGTCTCATCATTCCATAGATTTTTTCTCTGCTTTCTACTGCTATTGTTGTTGTTTGCTCACGCGCATTGTGTGTACAAAAACCACTGATCCAGCTGCTCTGTCCATTTTCTTTTCCTATTTTTTCCTTTACTTTTTACCCGCAGCAATACCATTTGTACCAGTACTTACGTTTATCTGCTTGGTTATGTAGTCACGCCGCGCGCATCTCATGTTCTTACGCCTGCATAGGCCTATCACCATTTTTCTATTCCATTACTTCTACTGGATTGCTCTGCCATCGTCCTCCGAACCAGGTGGTGCTAAAACCTTTTTTTTTTCAAATACTAACTAACGATGTGCGACAAAACTCGGTCAGCGATACTGTCATGAATTCCTAGTGTACGTTTCGCTCGCTCGCTCTCACGTCTATCCTTTCTTGATACAAAGTATGATACATATAGACTTGTCAATGAAGCCTAGGGATGAACACGATCGTGTCAGTCGATGTAACACGCTACGCGAATACGAGGATGGTTGTCAAGGCATGCTGACGTCCAAACTTGTACTATTCGGATGCTGGGTGCTTTTGGGACGGTCGACGATGTTCTTGGGACGCGAGTTCGTGTTGACGCATCGTTAGAACTTGTTACCTACGAAATTCGACAATCCGTATGCGAGATATTTGACCTTGTCAAAAAGTGAGCGCAAGGGGATGGGACGTGCTGGTGGTTGCTCACCACAAGAGTAAAGTTGCTGGTTTCAGATTAAATGCAGCAAAGGTCATCGTTTAAGTAGGATGAGACCGTCCGTTTGGGGATAGGGAGTTACGAGGGATCGAGGTGGTCTAATGATACGAAACGGTTTTCCGGGACAAAAACGGCTACTTGCAGCACCAGCACGAAACGAGGCCCGAGGCAACTGGGGAACGTGCAAGACCCCATAAAGTCATTGGCTTCGGATCAAGGGGCCATATCCCAGATGACCTGGTGGATGATGGGAAGTTGGAGGGTCGAAAATGTTCTGATGATACGAAGCACAATATAACGCTCGAAAGTACCTAGTACTCTTAGCATGACCACAGAACGAAGAAGTAGAGAAAAACGGGGGAACTGACCTTTTGAACCGGTTGAGGTAGATGACGGGAGTGAGAACTTGGCTCGTATCCGATCATTTCCCTGAGAGAATGTATCTAGGTTCTTGAGGGATCATGTCATATGAGTGAATAGAAAACATACCAGCATTGGCCAGACCGTAGTAGTCCTAATGCGTCGGGCTTTCAGTGCGGCTTGGGTAATCTGAGGGTCTGCGCCGATTCCACGCAGGGCCGCGGTTCAGGTCCACCTTTACTCTCTTACCGTCGTCGTATATCAACCGTCTTCACCTGCAACGATATGAATATACCAAATCCGCCTGAAAACTTCATGTATGTCCTCCCATAGTGTCGTTGAGAACGCGCTGAATGTGGTTTCAGGGCGAAATCGATTACTATCAAAGGTGGACTTTAGCGCTAGGCCGTTCGTCACACATCTAACCTAGCCATATCTCAGACATCGAGCTTCTCACTCAGAAGGGGCGTAAACTGCGGCTTGCGAGGCAATTCTACGTCACATTTTCCATAGGCGATACCCGGCGATCGACGCAAAGCGCTGAGGAGAAGAACAAGCGCACCTTCTGGAAAGAACCTCTGTATCTGTGAGTATACGTCCTTTAGTCGGCGACAAAGAACCGAATGTTGTCAGCGACGGGGGCGATCACTCCGTTCTCCTCGTACAGGTTCACCAGAAACATCGTTTTGGAAAGAATGAATTGGTTGGAAGTTTCTCTGATACCATCGGTGGGATATTGGGAAGATTGAAGGATGGAGGTACGATATCGTTGCAATTGGGATGTTCTGCTGACGCGATTGCCATGGCCAAAGTGCTGGAAGCGACTATTGGCTCGGATCCCTTCGATGGGCCCGATCTCTCGGGAAGCACGATCAAGTTTGCATTGGTCGCTGAACCACGTGCGGACGTTAATTCAGACGAACGTCAAGCTGTAGGTGCCATCGCCATGGCGACCGAAATGGCGACCGGACTCCGCGCGCCTGCAGTCGTCGAGCCTTTGAGTTCGGCGGTCGATGCTGTCACAAATGTAGTGACTGAGCTGCAAACATTCGAGACTACCTGGGACGTTCTACTGCGGAGGGTAGAGCTCTTCAACAAGATTGTGGCCGATGTCGCGCAGGTAGTTCGTTTTCACTGT